>CM031579.1:5908486-6200587 GCA_018467065.1 Ephestia elutella
ATAAAAGATTTTTATTTTTTTATTTTATTTTTTTATTTTCATTTGGTTCCATCATTGAAAAAATAATAAAAAAAATCTATATTATAAAAAAATAAACTAAACTAAAACTTCATGTTATTTCAATTTTATATAATATGTTGAATGGCTGTATAGGAAGTTGGAATATGGTTCAATAGAATAACGTGAAAATAGAACTAGTTTTTTTTTAAATAATTTGACAGCTGTCAGTTGAAAACGATTCTCCCTAGGGCTGAAAAGTATTACTTTCTCCACGCTCCTCAGGCAACTTCAGACTTACTTTCAGAGTATGAGTAATGAAAAGTATTTTTACACATAGATACTTTTTCGCCTGACCCTATGGTAGGTACGCTGTGCCTAATCACTTCTGCCGTGATTCGATAACCCTGCAAACGCGACGGGCGGTAATAACCACTTATAGTCTAGGAGCCATCTCGGATCGTTCCTACTCAATCATGAAACGCGTCTCGTGCAAATACAATTTGTTGTAGATATGGTGATAGGAGGGAAAAGGAGCCCAACAGTGGTTTGTGAACTGAAAATGATATGATGATAAATCACATAAGTCGCAGGTCGTAAGATGGTGTACAACAAGAAAAATTAACAGAAAAGAGTTATGATAATGATGAATAGAAGTGTGTGAATAGAAGTCTCAAGTCATATGTCGTTATAAAACAAAACTACGTAAGTAAGTACCTAATTTAATATAGAACCAATTAGGTATAGGCTAATTAATTTTTAGTTGATTTTCTGTGGCTTCATCGACCAGTCACAATCATAACAACAGTTAGAGATTTAAAAAGTTGCCAATGTAACAAAACGTTGATAAAATTGTGTGATATATACTTTTTAGCAAGCTTTTTTGGAATGAACAGTACCTAGTTATATTGGAACTATTTCGTAGGTACCTATGTGAATTATTTCACCTGCTTAATTAACATGCTTCCATTTCATTTATCATTACACACATTAATTTTGGGGCTCGGTTTCACCGCAAATAATTTATGAAGCCCACTTCACTGCGTCTGAATTATAAATGAACTAGGGCTTTCGTGAGTTAAGACATGTTAAAGGGAGTTTTTAAATATTTCCAGTTTGCCGTCTGAAATAGAGAAAAGTAAGCTTTTTACAGAACAGATTTAGAAGAAGTAATGTTCATTGGGTTTGCGTTTGTACATCACCTAATATTTTCCGGCACTTTTAATGCCGCAGACATATGATACATTTATTTTTGCGTGTACAGTGTATATATGAATATAGGTTTAGGACACGACATATTACTAGGACGAATATTATCTAGTAATTTCAGTAGATTGTGGGATTGTTTTGGAAAAGTTATTTATTTATGTTTATTGCACATCTTAATTGCTGTTACAATAGCTGGGATAACGTTATGGTTGGAAGCTTGCTATAGACAGACAAAAGGGTAAAGGGGTAGGTCTTTTTCCAGCAGTGGGATACCACAACAGGCTAAAATCCTTCTATTTCACATTCATGAAAACGCTAAACCTTTAGGTAATGGCGATTGCCTGAAAATGGGAAATTGGCGAGCGCGGGCAGTGACCGATGCTGTCTAGACACCGCCCGCCCTTCGCAGCGGGCGGGTACCGAAATATATTGGGACTTCACGATAAAATAGTACCTATTGTAGGTTCGTGAGGTACCATAGCCACAGAACTATATCGAGATATAGTTTTGTGGTACACCTTCAGAATTTGGACGTAGCAGTGTCGTAGACGCGTTAATTCATCACGGCCGCATAGGACTATGAAGCTCTTTAGCTCAATCGCACTTATTCCATCGAATCTTACTCCTTTTGAAGTAAACGTTCCTATTTGTTTAGTTGTGCCGTGGGAATTTCTAGATTCTGGATAGCCTAGGCTTCCTCATTCATAAATGTATCTATCATTAATGATGTGACGTTCCTGAATTTTTCAAAGAAACAGCGGAAAGCTTCTTTCTTGGAAATTTTTGAACGGAAAATTTTCCTAAAAATTTCTGAGAAATTTTGGCAATTTTCAAAATAAATTTTCGGGAACAGAAAATTTCTCGGCGGCACATCGCTAGCTATCATACACAAAAATATTTTTTCAAATCCAACCAGTTTTTTAGTTTCAGAGATTAGAGCGTTCAATCGAAACAACAAACTCTTCAGCTTTATATAAGTGTAGATAGCTATTTATATTATTGATTTATAATTTAGGCATTCAAAATGACATCAGGATTGACCGTAGTTTCCTTGTGGTCAATACTATCGTTTTTGCACACTTGTGTGTAAAATAAATATATATAGAAGGATAATTCCTTACAATTAGTAGACAGAACTTAGTATTTACTAAGAGCAACCCTATCCAGATAAGTGAAGGATCGAGCTTCCACAGAAAATACCAGTCATAAAGGTACCTGATATCAATAAAGTCGTAAACTGGCACCCTCTTCTTTGTTTATTATTTCATTACTCAAGTCACGCCACCTCGCAGCCAATAAAATAATAAATTATGTGCTGCAGACTACTGCTTGCAGCGAGTTTCGCCATGTTGACCTCTGCTTCGTGTTAATGATATTTTCTAAAATTGCAATAATATTAATGAATAATTTAATATGCTGATATGCAAATAAAATAATGTAACAAACATATAAATAGGTTAATATCACAGATCACAGAAAAAAATCCTAAGGCACTTCGCACACGCAGCCGTTGAGTTGGCGTTGAGTTGCACGCGCGTCGAACGACAGCGCAACGACCACGTACATCTTCAAACAAGTCCGCACACGAGGAGTTGAGGCGGCGTTGCGTATGAGGATTTTAAAAACGGCAGCCGTCATAACGGCAGCCGTTGCGACCTGGCGTTAAAATCCTCGCGTGAAAAATATTTTGATTATTTATTTTTCAATACTAGTTGTTGTCCGCGGCTTTGCCCGCGTAAATTATACACCAAAACTTTTCTCATGACCTACCCCGTCCTTTGGTGAAAACCGCACGAAAATTCGTTCACTAGTTTTTTGAATTTATTGGAAACGGACAGATAGACAGACGCGGTGGGGGGACTTTATTTCATAATAAGTAAGGATACCACAAAAAATTCGTACCCTTGTCTATAAAATCATATAAGTAGTATTAAAAAGTGTTTCTCAAACAGCTTGGTCAGACAAAAATAGACTGGCTGGACTGGTAGGTATATTTAATTTTTACTAACTTTTGCCCGCGGCTTCGCCCGCATGAAGTATATACCAAATCTTCCTCATGACCATACACAGTGTATTGGCGATAACCGCATGAAAATTCGTTTAGTAGTTTCTGAGTATAGCATACAGAAAGACAAACGAAGAAAGGGACTTGATTTTATAATATACATATAAGAGTTAAAACGAAGTTATATAAAATCCCCCTTCATCTGAAGAAACTAAAAACATCTAGAACCATTGAAACCTTGTGAGATCGACGGCTACGCGACGGCTCGTGTGCAGAACACCACAAGTTATAACGGCACGCCAACGCCTAGCGTTAAAACGCGACGCTGACGCAACTCCAACTCCTACTGCTCGTGTGCGAACGGGGTAAGGTAGACTGTAGATAATGATTTTGCATGTCTGCCCATAGTACTTTTAAAATAGTATCTCTCTCTCTCAGCCAAAAGACGTCCACTGCTGGACAAAGCCCCCCCCCCCCAAGGATAGCATCTAGTGCAATAAAATTAAAAAAAAAATAATTAAATCACCTTTACCGTCTCCAAAGGAAGGGGAAACTTGACTTTCAAAATAATAAAACGAAATACATTTACGAATATTTTTTATGTAATTTTACAAATTCGCCATTGATGCTGCTATCATGACTTACGTAGTGGGCGAAACATCAATTTTAATTACAGCCGTGGTCCCCCAGCTATCTGATAATAATGGACAGTGGGCTGTTTATTGTCATGTATTAGTATTGGGGTGACTCGACTCGACAGTTTCTCATTTTGGGCTATTAAACGCTTTATCTTGGATGAGGTAAATCGACCCCATTTGAAAATACTTTCTATTTACAATTCCAGTGTACGAATATGTATCACCACTAACATAAGTTATAATTTTAACAATACTTGTTTTAATTAATGTTTAAATATACCAATTTAACTATTGTGTAATTGCCAGAAAACTAAATCTAATACTAAATAGTATTTTACTAAGTACTAGCTTTTATCAACATCTTTGCCCGCGTGAATTTGGTTTTTTACCCCCCTTGGGGTGTAAATTCCAGAATTCTTTCTTATTGATCAGAACCCATGTTATATTTATCTGCGGTTATATAAAAACCTCTCTGTTACTAACTACCTAGTACTTCCAGACAATAGTGTGGCTTTTATTTACAGAAAAACAAAAAAGGAAGTAAATGAAAAATTAAATCTATATAAGTACTAAATAATAAAATAATTATTTCAAGACATCCACAGGTTTTATTTGAAAATCTTCATAAATGTTATATTAATCAACTGATAGAGAACTAAATCACTTAAAGTGAGTCCCTAATAAATATTTTACTTTTAAAGGTCATTATCACAATTAGGGCTTCCAAATACCGGATATTTTGAATACCGGTTTCAATACCGGAAAATAATTCAAAACCGGTATTAATACCGGTATTCCGGTATTGAAGTGAAAATTCGTATTTCTTTCTCAAAAAGTTTCTTGTTTTGAAGTATTAAGCCAAAATTAAAACATAGGTCATTGTAAATATACTTTTGTTCATGTACGGTTCTACCGCACATACAAATCGCCCGATAAGCATTATTACATGAATGCATTTTTTTGCCTATCTATCAATCAGTTCACGATTCACCTTCGCACATCATCGCCGCGCATCGCGTTCGTGTACTCACTAGCATTTAAGTATTTTCGAATACATTTGCTTTTATCTCAGCAGCATCTATTATTTATTATCTTAACAGTATCAGCTACTCAGGTGTTAACAAACAATTCATATAACAAACTAAATCATCACAGCTTTACCTAATACAACTTTAAATATATAATATTTTTAAATATTTAAGATTTTTAAAAATTAATCATGTCATCATCATTAATTATCTTGATGTGAACATACAGCAATGAATCCATGGTCATTATAAGTTTTGCCTTCGTTTTCTGGTCCTCTCCAAGATCAATTACTTTTTCGGTAACTGGTCCTTCCCTCGAGCACGAGTAAATTTTCGGCGGCAAATGTCCATTACGTTAATTTTATATATTTAGTTTACGTGCAGGTTATTCCAAAAATATTACAATGTCACTATTAATTATCTGTTCACGTGCATTTGATGCGACATAATTCCAAAATAACCGATTTAAATTGATTCGCGGTGTAATACACAATATGGAAATGCCTAAAATAGTGCAATTCTCCGTTCCAATTTCAAATAGATACGTTAAGCGTCGAAGGCAGCCTCGCCTTTTGGAGGTCCGTCCCGAACGGACCAACTTGATAAACAAGTCTCCGCTGGCACGCGCGGTATGCACTCTGAATTGGATAGCAGATAGAAAATAGATATCTTCCAGTGTACTCAGTGTGAATTTACAAAGGTTGTTATTTATGTAAAAATATATGTTTTAAATAATTGGTATACATGTTCTTTTCTATTGTATTGGGTAAACCTGTAAAAATTCTGTAAGTTTAGAGAAAAAAAAATAAAAAAATAATGAAAAAAATTCGGTATTAAAACCGGTATTGAATTTCAATACCGGTATTGCAAACAGGTCAAAAAATCGCCTAATACCGGTATTAAGCAATACCGGGATCCCGGTATTGGAAGCCCTAATCACAATAAACATTTTACACACAACTATAGGAGACAAGAAGCATTTGTTATTGCACTTACTAAATACAATTTGTTCTTCATCACTTTTGTCTCCTATTCAGTTGGGACAACTGAACATGATCCATATAGAATTTTCAATAATTATTTCACAAATTATGAGGATTTTTTTCGAAACTCTGCATTTCGTATTTTGCAATTACATTACATACTTCCATTTTGACTTTAGGTATTAAATTTGGCTGTAATTTCTTCACACTCGCAGCCATGCTTCTGAAGAACACATCAATTTCATTAGTATTTTCTTTGAGAACCTTTTCTATTAGTTTATCTATGACTTGTGACCTCTGCTCTGGTGTTTTTGGATTCTCCACATACCGTAGTAACTTTGGCCCGTTCAGTAATATTGGTTTTGGCAGAATTTTCACTGGTGGGATGTCTTTGGGGATTGGTACAGCCTTTTTCCGGCCTGGTGTCCTTCTTATTTTCTTCGGGGGCTCATTTGTAGCTTCTATTCGTGGCAGTATTTTGATGTATGGCTTCATTTGAGGTTCTTGAGGGCCATCTACTACTGTTATCTGAAATTGAGAACAAATAAAAGTTTATTTTGAGGTTTAAAACTAAAACATAACTTTAGTATAATGGGGTGCTACACTAATTGTTTTAACCAAGATAAGTTAATGTTCTTTCATATTAAGATAACGTTTTAGACTTGTATGTGATTCACTAATAATCACTGACCAAATGTAGTCAAATAAACATACTTATATTAAATTTTTGAAAAAGCAGAAGAGAACTACAAGGATTACTAGGGAACAATCCTGATATAAAGAATAATTATTATTATACATATATCAGACAGACATTCATAAATTACATCCAAAGTTTGTCCTTTTCTCAGTAAATTTATGAAATATTCAAAATCAATCATATATTTTCTAGATTTCTAGATTGTCCATAAAAACATGAACATTTTAAGAAAAGCCTTAAAATTATAACAATTTAATAGTCAGTATACTCACTTCATAATATTCTTGGTTGTCCGTAATGACCTGCTCCTCAGTTTTGGTTAAAGCATCATTTTTCTCATTGGTGATAACTTCTATAGGGTCAAGATTATCTTCCACACTGTCCACTGCAGACTCATCGAGGAAATGCAGCTTTTCAAAGATGCCCACTTTAGTTTTGTGCATGGCTCTGACACGTTTACATCTCATGTAACTATCTCGCAGTCCCCGCCAGCGTTTTTTGCATTCTTCAACTGAAATTTGTAATGAAAAGAAAATATAAGAAATATCAATAGGATTTAAATAAGAATAGTGTTAACTATTCAATAAATATATTTAGTTCTTTCTAGTTGTGAAGTCTGCATGTAAATAGGCATTTTACAATGAAATTTCATGAATGGTAGTATTCATTCATCATCAGGTGTTATCTATCCTGGTTCACTGACCTGCATTATATTTTTGTTTACACACATTTTGATGGCTTATCTCAATCAGCTGGTTGTATACTTGTAATAGAAAACGCGATATAAGTGTTAAATTATCAAGGTCGAAAACATAACCACGTACTATCAATTTATCTCATCTATAAACAACACCAATGTTTAGAACGCCAACACATTGCTTGCATTGTACAAAATACTTTGTGATATGTATCTCGATGGTGATATGTATTGGATTTGCACTTTTCGAAATGACAAAATTACATTGCGGTCGCGTTATGCAGCAGAGCGTGTTGAAAATCAATCTTTTCTTACCTGGCTTGGACAAAGATTGAGCTATTATCTGCCATGTAGCTTCTCGGGCTAAAATATTCTTTCTTGAAGGATCAAGCACATTATACAAAAAACTATGAGGTTGCACTAATTCAACAAGATTTTCGTCCTCTTCAGTGGACCAACCGTTGGCATGCAAAGGCATATTGCCGCCCGTCGCTTTTGCGTGCGTCACAAAATCGAAACAAAATGTCGGCTGACCTATCGGGAGACGAAAATAGACGCGCTGCGCAACACAACGTCACAGCGAAACTTCTTTTTTCCAGTCGTGTGTTCTGATTGGTCGATCGTAATTTATATTTGACGTATTTTCCTTATACATCCGCCATCTATGAGCGAATAGGATGATCATCAGTACAAGCGCCATCTAACGTTGAGTAGATTGTTTAGTGCAGTTACTTTCTAAGCATGCTTTGTCAAAAAATTTTACTACTGCACAATAGATGGCACTACGATAATAAAATGTCAACATTTTTTATTTAACTTTCAAAATTAAAGTGCAGAAAACTTTATGTTCTCCATGCCACTCTTAAGCTACCTGCATAAAATTTTAAACCTAAATCTTTAAAACGTAGGAATCTCGCTATTGTTGCGACGCCTACTGTCAAGACAATTTTCGCAAGACGGCAATTTAATAGTCAAGCCTTACATACAATTTAATTAATAAAAATATAGGTATTTATATGTCAACAAAATACAAATTGCAAAAAGCTTTTGATTAATTGGCTAAAATCTAAAAACTATGACGAAACTGAAGAATTGATTAAAAATAATCAATATTTAAGAAAGGAATAACGCACTGATAGACACACACACTAACACTCACTTATTTTAATTTTATCTTACCTAATTGTCACTAGATTTAAGATTTCGGGTACTGTAATAGAATATGGTTATGGAAAAAGAGCGTGGCCTTCTGATACAGGTGTATTTCACCATCGATAAAATATTAGTAGGTACTAATATTTTATCGATGGTATCTACCATAGAGCAACACGGACTAAACGCGGAAGTCCTTGTTGCTATATGCTATACTAACTCTAACTCCACAGAAATAAAAATATCTACAACAATTTTTAAGCTTTTCGCAAACAATGAGGGATTTTCCGTGACACAAATTAAAACAAGAAATAGTTCCAGGTGACTTCATAGATGGCGCTTAGTAAAAGGCGAGAGAAAAAGTTCCATACAAAAAGCAAAAAATCACGAGATTGGCATTTTAAAAAAAATAAAACTTAGTAAAAAAACCACTAAAAAGTATCAATATTGTGATTTGTGCAACTGTCAAACTGTTATGTGACTTTTTTTTATCTGCCTCTGGTTGACAAGAAAAAGCGCACCATATAGGTTCAGCCATTATTACGACTCGGCTTTCATAAAACGCTATCTGTTGAGACTTTTTTATACTGATTTTTTTTCTTAATTTAGCTGTCAGAAAAATCGCTCATTATAAATATAACAATCAATATAATCAATGTAAGTACATAAAGATCAAAAGAAGAGTTACAAAATGACTGTGCGCGTTTTCTACCACACATTTTTTTTGTTTTCTACATAATATAGATAATGTGCGATACTATACTTTGAGCAACAAGGACTTCCGCACGCGGGAATCCGGGTATCCATAAAGTTATTATATTGTACCCCCATGGGTAACATAATTAGTTATAAAATACCGGTAATATCCATATATTAGTTATAAAATACCTAGCGGTCACAGAAATATTTCTTTTTTAGATAAAGTACTCTTTATTTAATAGACATAGAAAAAAAACATTCTTTGACCGAGCGAGCGAAGCGAGCGAGGGCTATAATTCAAGTTGGAGCGAAAAACACATTGTTTGTATGTATGTATGTAAGTATGTATGTATGTATGTATGTATGTTTGTTCCGCGATAACTCTCGAACCGTTGTTCCGATTTTGATGAAAGTTGGAATATATGTAGGGATGGTTAATAGAATTTTCAAGTTCGTTGGGCATCAAAATCGGTCCAGCCGTTTTTGAGATATTTAATTTTTTGTGAAAATAAATAGTCGCGAGGTCTAAGTTCGCAGCGAACGACTAGTTAATAATAAAATTAAAATTTTTTTTGCTAGCTCTATGCTTTATTTAATAATTTAAGTCTGTGCTACCCACAGACATATATAATATACAAAAAAAATATTTCTGTGGTGCTACCGGTATAATAAGTTTATGGTTGTCTGCTTTTTCGTAAAAAGAAAATACTCTATTGAAAATTCTAGTTTGGAGAGATTGCAACCGGTATTTATCGTTAAAGACTTTGATTCGTGAAATATTCATGGCTGGAAATAAAATATCATCTACAAAAAAATACATTAAATTTTCAAGGAAGACACAAAGATTTTACCCTAAATTTCGGGAAAAGCGCAAAATTATTGTATAAATGTCCCCAAGTCCGAAAAAATATAAATCCAATTTTTTATAAACATTTTTCGCTGCTGCCCGGTAACACAACTTTTAACTAATATTATAAATGCGAAAGTGAATTTGTTTATTTGTTTGTTACCTCTTTACGCTTTATTTACTTAACCAATTTTCCTGAAACTTCGCATACACATAGTTAGAAGACCGGTAGGACCAGAAAGACATGGTACCTTTCATCCCGGGAGCACTGTTCCCGTGGGAAATTCACGCAGGCGAAGCCGCGGGCAAAAGCTAGTAAATTATAAATGCCAAAAAAAGGCAAGTAATATTTTTTTGAATGATAATATATACTAGCTTTTGTACGCCGCTTCGCCCGCGTGATTTCCCACGGGAACGGTGCTTTTTCCCGGAACGAAAGGTACCCTATATCCTTCTTAGATTTTCGAACTATGTGTACCTTTGCGATATTTCAGGAAGATTGGTTCAGTAGATAAAGCGTGAAGAGGTAACAAACAAACAAATAATTAAACAAACAAACTCACTTTCGCATTTATAATATTAGTTAGGATAGGATTAGGATTAGTTAGGATTTAGGAAGGTAGTATAGGATTAGTATATTCTCTGGATAAAATTGACAAACCTACAACTTATTTCATTTGTAATGCTTGGTAATTTTTTTAAAGAGATTGCCACATTTGATTGACGTGATTTGACCACAGACATAAAATACTCTAAAATAAAATATTTCTGTGGATATGACAAGCTTGATAATATTTATGTCATAAAATACATTGAACCCAAAACACTTTCAAGTAGCAAAATATGTTAATGTAATTGGTTATTTACCTACATTTTACCTAGTACATTTATAAAAGATAAAAATAAACAAATATAGCTGTATTTCAAGGTGGAATGCACAGATGGAATCAAAAGCTCGATGTAATATTAAACCATTGCTTGATTCATAAAATTACAAGATTCAAGAACTGATTTATCTCCTAATGATGGTCTATAAAGAGAAGGAAAAGGCTTTGACTATTCTGCGTAGCAAGAGATGTACACTTATACCTATTTACTGTATATACAATACATCATGTTTTTAATAAATAAATATATGTAAAATATGACTAGTTATTTATTTAAGAAATCTACTATGTAACTATGATAAAAGTACAAAATATTGTGCATTGAAAGCAAATGCACGTAAGCCTTTCCTACGATAATATTTGATTTATTATATTATTTCTGTGTAGTGATCAAGATTATAGATCAGCCAATTGTTAGGTACTATAGGCTATTTTATTTAAATTATGTACTTTCTCCACGCATTTTATTATAGTCAGGCACTTGAAAGTGCTACTAGATTGACAAAAGCTTGAGAACAATGCCTATATTTATTGATATTCTATATAAAGTACTCTCATCTGAGATGCTCAAAAATCCAAAAATATATATTCTATAACGTCTAATAACGTACCTAACTCAATGGTATAAACATATTAGACGTGACGTATTAGTTGTCTGTTCTCGATTACAATATTTTTCAATTTAGTAATTGAAACAACCAATCATAGGCCAAGAATGAAGGCTCGTTTGCTGCACGTAGTTGCTCCGCGCTATCTTGGGCTGACGGAAAAATATCGTTGAAAGTGCTCGCTTTTCCGTATCTTTCGTTGTCAAAATCAAATGACAAGCTGTCGAAAAATGTAGTTGTGTGTGTAAAATTTTCTGAGATTCCTGTGATTGGATGATCGACGATCGTTCGGAGTGGTGTGCAACTGTCTAATCGACCCGTGAGTTGAGGTTGGATGCGGTTTTGTGCTTGTGTGTATTCGGTAGGAATACACACAAGCACAAATCACGTGATTTCACGTATCACGTCCAGCACGTAAGGCACTTGGGAGACGACCTTCTGTTTATTTCATAAGATGCGTTATGTACCTGTCCGCTTGTCGGCTCCCCATCGCGATTGGTAATGCGATGTGTCTGTTTAGTAAGTAATGTGTCATTGTGATATTTGTTTATGGATTGTTTGATAACTTATTTCTTTCAATTCAATTGTAGAGTTGGCTATAAGTTCGTGTTAATCAATCTAGAAAGACGTGGGTCAATTTGACCTATACGTTGTATGTTGCCAAAACTGAGCCACCTCTATAGCTCATCATCATCATCATCGTCAGCCCTCCATGACCCACTGCTGGGTATAAGCCTCCTTTTGTCTACGCCAACCTTCTCTATCCTGGGCCATCGCAATCCAGTTCTTGCCAGCAACATTCTTTACATCGTCGACCCATCTTGCTGCCGGGTGTCTTAACGCTTCTTCTCCCATTTCTATATAGGGTACCTCTATAGCTACTTTTAATAAAATTAATTTTCGCCATCTCCGTGTATTCTACTTCCTTTTTCTTTTCAGATTGGGTAATAAATAACTTAAATATTATCAGCCTAGTGGTGGTGGTGTTGGTCGGTGGACCGACGACCTGGTAAAGGTCGCGGGTTGCGCTTGGATGCGGGCACAGTGTTGCCAGATGGGGTCTTCCCCCAAATTTGGGATTTTTGATAATCGATGGGGGGATTTAAAAACCTTCGTTTCATACAAATAGTATCATTTTGGGGGGAGGAAAAAATGGTTTTGGTGGAAAATTTTAATCATCTTCATACATTTTGGGAAAATTTGGGGAGATTTCGTTGAAATCTTGGGGGAAATCTAGACAGCCATCTAGCAACACTGTGCGGGTGCGGGCAGCGCAGGACCGGTCGTTGTGGAAATCCTTGGGGGAGGCCTTTGTCAGCAGTGGACGTCTTTTGGCTGAGAGAGAGAGAGGTCAGCCTAGTGCGTTGGTGGTTGAAGCTTCCTTCCCATTTCTGCTAGTCCTCGGTCTTCATTCCACTGCTCATCATTTTAATCTCCCTGTGGCTTGTCCCTACTTGGTCACAACCAGACTAAATTCTGTAACCATGTCACTCTTTTTTGCACAACATTAACTTCAAAAAAATTTGATTGACATTCTGTCTATGGATTTCGCAAATGGTCCAATTCGCAAAATGTCCAAATCGCAAAATGTCCAATACATTTTACGAATTGGACCTTTTACGAAATCCATACTTATATCACAGCCTACCTATATGATTCATCCAATTCGCAAAAGGTCCAGCGGTCGCAAAACGTTTAATTTGCAAAATGTTCAGTTCGCAGAATGTCCAATACACAGAATGCCCCATTCGCAAAAATGTTCATTTCGCAAAATGTCTAATTCGCAAAATGTTCTAATCGCAAAATGTCCAAAACGCAAAATGTCCAGTTCGCAGAATGTCAAATTTGCAAAATATATATTTAGCAAATTGGACATTTTGCGAATTGGACATTCTGCCTCAACATATCTTTATTGCGATAACTGTTATAGATATCATCATATAACAGTCTTTATAATATAATAAAATGTCTAATAAATTTTGCAAAATGTTCAGTTCGCAGAATGTCCAACACGCAAAATGTCCAGGTCGTAGAATGTCCAATTCGCAAAATGTCTAATAAATTTGCAAATTGGACATTTTGCGAATTGGACATTTTGCGAATTGGACATTTTGCGAATTGGACATTTTGCGAATTGGACATTTTGCGAATTGGACATTTTGTGAATTGGACCTTCTGCGAAATCCATACTTATATCACAGCCTACCTAAGTATATGATTCATACAGTCGGTCGTCGAAAGCCCCTATTTGCTTAGAAAATCGCAGACATGCAAGATACATACTGACTTACTACTGCAAATTAAATGTTTGTAGACTTATTTTGAGAGAAATTTTAAGTGTAAACTACAAAAATAATTATGTAAATTATGTAACACAGTTACGACGTGAAGTGTCGGTAAATAGTAGGGATAGCTCATCTTTGTGTAGCCATTCAACTATAATAAAGCCGCAGTCCTTAGAAGGCAATATGTCTAACACTTTGGCAGACGTGGGTAAACAAAGTATCTGTATTAATAATAGTACCCAAACTGACGATTTCTTAGAGAATGATTTTTTTCGTGGCAAACAATGATATAGTAACAATAAATATTTTTCACCAAAATGTTTGTGGCATTAATAGTAAAAAAGATGAATTGGAATTGTATTTGGACAGCTTTGAAAGGAGATTTCATTATTTATGTATAAGTGAACATTTTCTTACATCGACATCAGTTGACCTATTTAGCCTGACTAATTATAAAGTAATTTCTCACAATGCTAGAGTAAATAAAAGACGAGGAGGAAGTCTCATACTGGCATATAAGGATATAAATACGGAATTATTACCGATTGCTAAAAAGTTATATAAAATGGATAGTTTTGAGATTAGCTGTATAAGAGATAGTGACTTAGGTATATACATTTGCTGTTGTTATAGAATTCCTGGTACAAAAACATATGACGAATTTATGGATAGACTCGAACAACTTTTGGAATACTTCTGTAATAAAAAATGTATTATATGTGGAGACTTTAATATTGACATTCTCACTAATACTGAAAATGGAAATAATTTTTTAAATTTGTTGAAGTGTTACAATTTCATGCCTTTGATACATGTAAATACATTTTTGAGAAATAATACTAGCTCGTGTCTCGATAAAATTCTAACTAATATGCCGATTGAGAGCTTTAGATGTGAAGTTGATCATAATGGCTTGGCGGATGGTCACGCAGCCTTGCTATGTTCAGTCGATCTACCAAGTAACCAAAGCAAACAAGACAATAAAAAAATTTACGTCACACGAAGAATTTTTAGTCAAAAAATAAAACTGATTTCCGAGACAAACTTATGAATCTAAAATGGGGTTCTATGGGCATAAATTCATTAATTAAAACCTTCACTGACACTTTTCGAACTGGTTTCAAGAAACGGAAATTACAAATATCTTTAAATAAACAAAAACAAATTAAATGGATAACAAATGGTATAAAACAATCAAGTAAAATGAAAAGATTTTTATGTACAGGAAAATCGGGGTATACTAATGAATCTGTCAAAAACTACATAAGCAAATATTTAACCGTTTATAAAAGAGTAATTAGAAATGCTAAAAAACTAGCAGTAAAGGCAAAAATAGCAAAATCAAAAAATATTGCCAAGGATGTTTGGCAAATAATAAATAAACATAGGAACAAAAGTGACAAAGGCAGACAAGAATTCCTGTTAAAAACGAATGGAAAAATAATAAGTGACCCTAATGAAATTGTAGAATTATTCTCTAAACAGTTTGATTTGGGTGACAGTCGAAGCAAAGTAAACATAAATGAGGCAAGTAGATATCTACGTGACTCTGTAGAATTTGTAGAACGCGAAATGAATCTAGATTTAACTACGCCAGAAGAAATAAAGAACATAATTAAAAAAATGGATATTAAAAAAATCTACTGGCTATGATGAAGTACCCATTTCAGCTATAAAGGAAAACATTGATATACTGGCGGAACCTTTGAGTGAATTTTGCAACAAATGTTTACAGGAGGGGATTTTTCCAGATCAACTTAAACTGGCTAAAGTTATTCCAATTCATAAGAAAGGTTCAAAGCTAGATCCAAAAATGTATAGAGCAATTTCACTATCACCAGTCCTTTCAAAAAATTTTAGAAAAAGTTTTAAAATCAAGGTTGGTTCGACATTTAGCCACAAACAGAATTTTGCATTTGAGACAATATGGGTATCAAAGAGGTGTGGGAACAGTAGACGCAATAGATACTCTTGTTGATGATATTATCAGTGCAATTAATAATAAAAGGAAAGTGGCTGGGGTTTTTCTAGACCTAAGTTCCGCATTTGATACTGTTAGCCATGAATTACTGATAGTGAAATTGCATCACTATGGTGTACGAGGTAAAGCCTTAGAAATATTCAAATCTTATCTCCAAAATAGACAAATGTTTGTACAAATTGCACACATGGATGAAAATAAGTGTGAACAGATATATAAATCTAGACTGGTAACAGTTAAAACTGGAGTACCACAAGGAAGTATTTTAGGTCCTGTATTATTTACAATTTTTATGAATGATCTAGTAGAATATACGTGCGCCGCTGATCCGGAATCAATTAAATTGGTATTATACGCAGATGACACAAATTTAATAATATCAGCAGATAACTTGACGAATTTAAAATTGACAATTAATAATACTTTGAAAACACTCAATGACTGGTTTAATGCGAATGATCTTATTATAAATATATCTAAAACTAATCTAATCTTATTCAGGACTAATTCACGAAATATTGATACAATTGACATTAAATTAAATAATGAAACCTTAAATAGTATTGACGTAGTAAAATTTCTAGGCATACATATTGATTGGTCACTAAATTGGAAAAATGAACTCAAAGACATAGAAGCCAAAATAAGTTCAGCGTGCTATGTGCTTAGAAGTTTAAGGGACGAAGTAAATACTGAACAACTTAAATTAGTGTACTATGGACTAATAGAATCAAAATTACGATACAGCATACTTTTTTGGGGAGGTAGTTATAATTATAATATACAAAAGGCATTTATACTGCAAAAGAGAGCTATTAGAACAATAACTAGAACACGTCAACAAGATTCTTGCAGAAAACTTTTTACTGATCTTGGTATTTTGACTGTTCCTAGCCTTTACATTATGGTCTTGCTATCACATTTCGCTAAAAATGTGCATGAATACGAAACACAGGAACAAAGACAGTTACGAGAAAGCACACGAAGGAAAGCATTCCCATTACCAATAATGCCACAGTTGTTGGTGGTAAAACACTGCTCACGTTACCAGGCAATTCGATTATTTAATAATCTTCCAATGGAACTAAAAGTGTCACTGTACAGCAGGGATTTCAGTAAAAAATTAAAAGTTTACTTATTAGGGAAATGTTACTATTCATTGGAGGATTATTTTAGTTAATTATACCTAATTTTATTAAGTTGAGATGTTATTATTTAATTATTAATTTTGTAATTTTAATTTAATATTAGTAGTGTTGTATAGAATTATGTAATTGTTAACATTTCTACACAATATTAATTGTTATGAAATAAATGAATATATATATATGAATATGAATATGAATATGACTGGATATCGAAGCGCATTTATTATAAATATGCTTAAAAAAATACATAAAAAAAAACATACTTCGAAACATATAACCTCCTCCTTTTTTGGGAAGTCGGTTAAAAATAATAAAAACTACGCATGTAATCAGATTACCGACTACTGTAATCAAAACTAACGATTACAAAGGTAATCATGATTGAAAGTAATCTAGTGTTTGTAATATATTTGCGTGAAACGAAACGCACGGGTTTCCTATTGTCGCCACCAGGCGTTCGGGGTTCTCACACTACTGCTCGCGTGTAAAATGGCGTCGCGGACGGTCGCCTTTTGTCCTGTGCGATTTCGGTTTGTTTAATACGCGAGAGGTCCCGCGTCCCTTTGTCTAAAACCACGTTGATTGTTGGTTAGTTTGAACTATAATTGTGAGTTTCCCTTTTGTTAAATAACTATGGAACGTGTGTGTTTGTGAAACCTTTTACTTGGACTGTTTGTTGTGACCGACGTGACCTGTGGCTGCCTGGAGACGCCGAAACCTGTTGCCGAGTGGAACTGCTAGACGGATCAGGTATTTTTTCTGGGGATTGAGATCTCATGGGGTAGGTTGGGTGATTTAGGGAACAACCCCCTCCTCTTCCGAAGACACTCGAAGTTGGATCCGAAGATTAAGAAGATTCAGTTTGGTAAGTGGTTTGAATTGTAGTTATTAAGTTAGGTTAGTATATAGGGCCCCGTAGCTCCCTATATAAGCTACGGTGGTAGCAGTCTGCGTATAGCTTAAGTTAGATTCTAGTCGGACAAGCGTGGTGCCGCGTGGAGATTTTTTCCCGGTACTTATTTTTACCGGTGGTTTTTTCCCGGTGAAGTTCCGGTACAGAATTCTTCCCGCCGCTTCGTTTGTCCGGATTCTCTGCGCACATTTTCTGGTAGCAGAGCGTAGTTGTTCTGCACATCTAGATTGAAAGTAATCATGATTGATGTAGTCATGATTACTTTCAATCAGATTATTAATCTGATTACAAAAGTAGTTGATTACGCCCAACTCTGCCTATGGCAACTTTCCGTCTCCATCATCAGGACGCTGGACTTCATGTAGGACCAGAGTACTAAAGAACACAAACCAAACAAGCCCAAACTCGACCAGGTTACATGGTTTAATTACAGAGTTCCTATGGCAACCTTCCGTCTCCATCATCAGGACGCTGGACTTCATGTAGGACCAGAGTACTAAAGAACACAAACCAAATAAGCCCAAACTCGACCAGGTTACATGGTTTAGTTACAGAGTTCCTATGGCAACCTTCCGTCTCCAACATCAGGACGCTGGACTTCATGTAGGACCAGAGTACTAAAGAACACAAACCAAACAAGCCCAAACTCGACCAGGTTACATGGTTTAGTTACAGAGTTCCTATGGCAACCTTCCGTCTCCAACATCAGGACGCTGGACTTCATGTAGGACCAGAGTACTAAAGAACACAAACCAAACAAGCCCAAACTCGACCAGGTTACATGGTTTAGTTACAGAGTTCCTATGTCAACCTTCCGTCTCCATCATCAGGACGCTGGACTTCATGTAGGACCAGAGTACTAAAGAACACAAACCAAACAAGCCCAAACTCGACCAGGTTACATGGTTTAATTACAGAGTTCCTATGGCAACCTTCCGTCTCCATCATCAGGACGCTGGACTTCATGTATGACTAGAGTACTAAGGAAGACAAAACACACACTGGAATATTAACGAAGAAAAATAAAAAGGTACTTTCTTTTCCGCACAAGTATCAAAACCAGTTGATCTAACTGAGTTTTCGTATATGCACAGCGATGTATTTGTCCGTGGGATTTTGCTGCGGAGCGACAGGGAGCGACACAGGGACGTCCTTTCACAGAGGCTCACATGAGCCGACTGAAGCTTCGTTCTTTTTTCGAAGCCTACTTGCAGTTGGTCGCTACGTCGACCTTTACTGCTTCACCGGAGGAAATATGGCGACAGCCTCGAGGGCCATACAGCCGAAACAGTAACAGCACAAAGGGCTCCCAGGTGGGAACGAACCTCGGCTTTGGGCGTTACTCACAAAGCGGCAGAGCGGTATATTGCTCAATTTGCCTGAAGGGCCTGAAGAAGCTTCGTTCGAAATGTTCGTCACTTTATACTATAGAAAAACGAAACAGTTAAACTGATAATTTTTATTTTATATAAATTTTGTTAAAACTTGATGGTTTTTTTTTTAAATAAATAATATTGATTATATATATTATATGTTTCTATTTTTCTTTTAAAGAATATTTCACGAAATTACTCAGTTTTTTATACCGAAACCTTACCCTGTTTTCGTTGTTTTCGCGGAAAGAGGCTAGGAAAAACTAATTTTATAGTATTTAATACTACTTTTTACACAAAATTAAATAGAAACTAATATAGTCAAAGGTTTACAGTACCCATCAGTACCCGTAACACTTTATAAAATTCAATGAATTTATCGGAAATCGAACCGGCAAATGGCAAATTTCATTGATTTTTGTAAACGCGTCCTTTGGACACACGAAAAAATATAAAAATAAAAAGGAAATTATATATTATAAAAGGAAAAATCAAATAAATATCTGTTTCCGCTAGTTTTCTGAAACGTTTTAAAAAAAAAATGTAATGAGTCGAAAATGGTTGATATGATTTATAAAAAAAAATACCAAATAAAAACCGAATACAAGATAACAGGGCTTGCTAACCTGGTTAAAATTCTAAACCAGCTCACTCGATGCGCCATACATTTAAAAAAAGAGCGTTTTAAATCAGTTACGGTTGAGCAAAACCATATATTATTTCTGGTTATGTTCAAAGCGCGATATCATTTCAGTTCCTGTTCAAAATACCGGAAAGACCCAAAACATTTCGCTCTTTTCGACGATCGTGTTCTATCTCGCTCTAACTATGAATATTTCTCACTCTCGCTCGATATAAATCTAACCAATCTACACGTTGAGACTTGCAAATGCGTAAGTGAGATAAAACGCTGAGCGATATACCCGTCCTTGTCACTCGCCCGCGCGGGATTAACCAGGTAATTTCCGCTCGCGAGACCGATTCAAAAGGGTTTTCACTCCGATCGTAATGGCCCGAGCGTTACTGCGTAACCAGGTCAAAACACTTATTTTTTAGGTTTTTTATTAACCGGTTTCAAGCCCTGCAAGATAATCCCGACTAAAGAGGTTTTTGGAATTCAGATGGTTTAAATACGAAGTGCAGATATTTTACACACACAAAGGCTACCCAGAATGTATAAAATACAAGAAAATTAAAGAAAATATTTTTGAGGGAAACGGTAGGCTCGCTGTCTGTCCAGTGGGATATAAATTAAAAACAGTATATAAATAATTTTCTCGTATGACAACTTATCTGGCTATGTTAATTTCCTCCAGAGTCCATGGGTAAAAATTCACCGGAATCCCACTATTCAGAGATTCCGGTGAATTTTTACGTATGGACTGTGCTCTTGGAATTCTCTCAAAAAAAAGATAGAGTGCCGTTTTCATGTTATCAAAATATTGTGTTTCGTTCCGTTTCGTTTTAAATTCTTGGAAAACATCTCAGCAGTTTCCAACCCATTCCAACTCAATGTTGGAAATCAATCATTTTAAATCCTCCGGTCCATCCTGGGTAAAATCTCTCCGGGGAAAACTATGCCACCACAAAATTATGCCACTATAAACACTGTATAAAGGCAAAAAATAAAATAGATAAATGGGATTTCTGCACCAATATAACGTCTCACTCACGAACTCTTAATTTCTTCTCTTATTTTTTCCATCTCCTTGACAGTTCAAAAAATTCGAACCACACCATTTAAATTTCAAATAATCTTCATAAAGAAAACAATGCAAAGAGTTTACGTAGAAATAATACACTTGACTTGCAACTGCCGACTGGATTTGTAGCGGTGTAACGCTACAATACATATTAAAAACTTAAAGGAAATAAAACCCTGTATATTTTCTGGTCAGTCAGTACTAACTATAGAATAACGTAATTTTTTAAATTTAATACCAATAAATGAGACATCCTGTGGAAACAGAGGGTGAAGATCGATGAACTGTGAATCCTATAAGCGAACAATAGATGGATCAACAAATTGTTCACTAAAATCGATAGATAAATGGAGAGCTATTACAAAATTAGAAAAATTATGTACAAATGGTGAAATTAATGCCATATGGTCAAACATTAGACCAAACAGAGAGTAGTAAGATGTTTTGGCGCCAAGCCCATATATTTTTCTCATGGGTTGGCTGTTAAATATATAAAAATAAATTATGCAAAATAATTAAGTAATATAAAAATAGCCTTTTAAATAGTTACAAAATAGTGTTTGCCGTGCATTTAAATATTGTTCGATTTAATAAGATGTATGTATCTTCTTAAGTATATCAATTTTTTAAAACGACAGTTATTTGTTGTGATCAGAATTAAAATGGCAAATGTCTTGCGATTACGGCAACGGCCTTATGACAGGCCCTTGAGAGATACCTAAATACTGCCCACTTGTAATAGTTTCTACTCAAAGATCTGACACCTAAACAGTTAATATTATCCCAAGAATGCATTTAAAGCTATTCTATATTGTACTTTAGTCTTATATCTAAGCAGATAAACAAAGATTCATTCCGTTCTAAGCGCGAGGGACAGTTAAATTCCGCCAAGCGAACATTGCGCACGCGTCGCGTTGTCGCGCCGACGACCGTTTCGAGCGTTCGAATTTCGAATCTCCATAATTCAAACAGTTTTTTTTTAAATTCAAGTGAAGTGCTGGTGATTAATAATTATATTTTTAATTGTTATAATGAACCTGTGTAAATTTTTGTTTGTGGTTGTGGTGCAAATAGGCGTGTCTTTCAACGTACCTATAAAACTCATAGAGATGTCAAGTCAAATTCAGTATGATATTTAGGTCCTGGAGCGGTTACGTTATTGATGACTTGTAGACATGACAGCTTCACGCTTACGATTGTTGTGTCACTTAAGTATTACACGGCTGTTACACAAATGCGTTTTGACACTGTTATTAAATCTTCTAAGTAGCTAATTGATTGGGCAACGAGCAAGTTTCATACGGCAGATTAAGACGTTACTCCACCGGTTTGGATTCAAGCTATTGACAGATCAGTGTCTGATAGATTTAAATAGGTTATAGGCTGGTTTGTCAAAAACATTTTTTTTAACTAGCCTAAAGGTGTTCAACAAGCTCAAAACATAGGCTTTGTAATATTCTTATTAAGAATTTAACTATAAATTTTATTCCTATTATAATCTGATTGTATTCTGCTTCTGCATATGCAATGCATTGTCATGTTTTAATAACTACCAAAGGCGAATGTCATAATGAAAACTGTATTTTCCCCCGATTAAGTTATTAATATGTAGGAGATTTTCTAAGGCGAGAAACGCATTCCTAATTAATATTATTGCCTACTTAATCGCATGCTTCATCATCATTCACACCAGCAAATGCAAGAGAATAAATTTTATTGATCTTTGTGGTTAGTTCATAAAAATATTGTAATGTAAATTTCTGCTATTACAAGCAACACAATGGAATATTAAAAAGGCCTTCAGATCATCAATTCCCACCCTGAGTGTTTCATTCCACAATCCCCATGGGTCAGCAATGAAGAATACAACTTATTCTAAAATTTAAACGAATAATTCTTGTATTATGTATTTGGTTTTCCCGAAATATCCCTACAACTTCAGCGAATTTTTGAGATCTTCTTCTTCAACAATTGTCCACCCACTGTTGAGTGTAGGTCTACAGGTTTTAGTTCTCATCCAGGTTTTAGATAGTCTTCTACTATTAATCTAGGTAAGCATTATCACCATGATTATCATACGAGCCAAGCTCGGTCGGTAAGCCTAACTGACATCAAGCTAATTTAAGAATAAGTTCATTATTACTCATTACTATGGGATGACTAATATAATTTTGTTTCTTCTATATCTACCTGTATTTTCCCCTCACTATTTTGGTCTGTGCTTTAAGAATCTCAAGTGATTTTTTTTTCTTTTTAATTCCACACTTGAAGTCGACAGTCTCTTGTTTTCTCACATAATAAAATTAATGTAGATGCCGTCCGTCTACAGATTCGGTATGACCGGAATCCGGTCTATATAAGGCACTGGATTATCCCGCAACCAACCTATTTTCGTTCGAGACTCGCAAATGGAACGAGAACGCTGTCTGAAGGGAATGGTTTAGTCAGATGTTTTGGGAATTAATATCTTTTATGAACGTATGTTTTGACTTTTAATGTGGTTGGGATCTTTTGATTCGTAATAAACTAAAAAGTTGTATGACTTACGGTGTGTTAAATACAGGGCCAATTTTTAAAGAGTTAACAAATGGGCCTATCAAAAATGAGTTAAAATAAAAAATTATAATTTTGGTAACATCGGTGTACGAGACCCTGACTTGTTAGAACTATACTTCTAATTCATAAAATGATCTTGGTTGTTCCTACTCGATTTTTTAAACAGTGTTCAAAATGATTGGCTGAGACGTAAAAGGTTAGAGAGCAAACGAAGGTTCAAGTACGGACGCCAGTTTTGTTTACTCAAAAATTTCACCGTTCTTGACGACCGCCCACGTCAATCTAGCGTTGTATAATTCTACAACGCTGATAGACGAATGTTTTATCGTGAATTTCAAGATAATCAGGTATACAGTCAGACGCATTTTACAGCAAGATCTATGAAACTAAAATATGGCGAATTTCAGCATTGAGAAAATAATTGAGTACCAAGCCTATGTATAAATAAAATGTAAATCAAAATACAGTGAGTGAGTAAAGTGTGAGTATAATAATACTTCGAATCTTTTTCCACTCACGAGGTTTATAGATAGAGCATCAAGATCCACATTAAGCGTATTAAGGGTTTAAAATTGCTAATCTATGACTTAAAATAAATCTCAACTTTTAAGATCTGGTACTATAAGTATGTTCTTTCTTTGCTTCTAGTCCAACATCAAAGAAATCTAAAATGGTTTCAAACAACGGCCGTCCTTTTGTTTATTTTAATTTATTGAGACATACTACTATTCCAGATGTTGTATCATTAGTACTTCGCATTCATCAGACTAAACAAGTTTCCTATACTACAAGTCTGCTATGAATAAAATTATGTCGATACACAACCATCGCTCGACATTATTGAAATCTAATGAATAATTTGAATACTCTGCTTCAATACGTTTACTTTCGTTGCTGTATTTAGGTTGGGTTGGACACTTTGGACAGGGAATATGGCAGTATTAAAGAAGGAATAATGTGCTTTATAATCGTCAAATTCAATTACTTTTGGATGTTCGAAGTTCCCATTTGTTTCCATCTTCTCTCAAGCTTTTCTCCACAAATTGGCAGATCACAGAGTAAGGTCATTTTGCTTTATCGTAACTTCTAAATGCCTTTACTGATTTCGAAACCTTGGGTTAACCCGGGTAGCATCGGCTATTTTTGTAAATAATAGCATTTCTTTTATTTGCATTATTTTTACATGTTGCATTTGTGGGAATCGCGTCGTCACTACGATGTCTCTTTATTTTATTAATTATTTTTTGGGAAAAATATTCAACAGGATAATATGATATGGTGAGGATTTCTATTTTTCACCATTGCTCTACGTAAATAACATATGGAAAACAGTTTCCACACAAGTGGCTTATTGGAAAGCGTGCTAACTGCAAGCGTGGGTCGGGCCTTCTTTGTTTTCTCGCAACTCGATACTTAAATCGATAAGCATGCGAACCGTTTGATCGCATCGACATCCGGGCTCGGACTTAAACCCGGTCGCAATGCCGAGGGTACAGATATGTAGCTCCTTGCGTCCAACTGGTAGTGCGAACCTAATGAACTGACTCTTTAGACCTGAATGAGAACAACATTTGGATGTGTGTGTAGACTGAGGATGTTCTTGCTCAGTCACACTAATTCTACTGAACGTATTTTGATGAAATTTGGTACACGTGTAAAAACCTAGGATAAAATATGGAGTCTTTTCATCTAAATGTTCTTAGAGGAACGGAACTTCAGAGCGTAGCTAGTATGTTATAAAAGACTTGCCTGACCGTTGGCCTAACAACTCGTCGTCGCCATGTTTGAATGAAAATATGTGTCATAAGTAGATAGCATGCTGTATTGAAGTTTCTCATCTGGCTTTACATTTTTTTGATTATGTTTATTGCATTCAATTAAAATCAATGTTGGCTGTTATATCTAAAGATATAGGTATAAAGAAATCTGTTAGTATACCTATATATGTGTATATTGATCAGACTTACTTCGGACATAGAAGATGTCTTTTCATCTGGCCATTATTTGGAGGAACATCTGTACTCTCCATTTTTAGTTTAAAAATGTTATTTTATTACCATCGACTATGTATCGTAAAATATGTAATCTTTTATAGACAGTCAAGTCATGTGTATTATGCACGTTTGCAAGTAAATTGTTATTCATATGAATTTAAAAGAGTTTTTGCATAAATTTTAATTTAAAATTAGTATTTTCAGGCGATTCTGTTTAAATCAAATTTAACAAAGCAGAAGGATGCAATTTATATACTTTAGGAAAATAAATGACTACCATCTTATATGTAATCAAATATTCGACTTAAATTACATAAAAAAAGTTTAAAGTACGTTTTATAATACTTTGAATTCGATGATTTATTACAATTTAGGTTAAAACAATGAATTTTACTGACTTAGTATAATCATATTTTCCGGTACACTTCATAGATTCGGGCCACATGGGTCGTTTCTAAGTAGTTTCACAATTTTCCGGAAACGCCGGTCACGGGCATCCACATGTTACATAAGCCCCCATTGGTCGATTCGTTGCGCGCACGCAACGACCAACGGTTTTCATGCTAATTTATTTACCCACCTATTTCAAAGTATCATCTATTGTTCTAATATATGCTATGTTTTTGAGTTTTGAATTCGAATGATTCTATGTTTGTATATCACACTTTTATATATTCAATTAATTTTATCCAGTGCCCTGATAAAATTATGATCCTCGACACTTCGGTACAACGAATTATTTTAGGAACTGTTTTCTTACAAAGTGTGTATATTTTTTGGATTCTTCTGCTTTTGTTGGGCAATGCATTGCAAATTATATAGATTACTAATCGTATAAATTATTTCAATTACCTGTGTTCCTACATCGAGCGCCCGGGCGGTTTTTAAATATTTTTTGTTCAATTCTCTACGGTTTAACATAAGTTTCCGGCATCTTTGTTTTTATCTACACAACAACAACTATTGAAGCTAAACAAAACCACAATTCAATCTAGGAATTCGACTGTGAATCTAAACATACATTTTATTTGTTAGGTCCCCCGCTGAGTCTGTGTGAAGGACGACCACTACTGATTGTAATTGTATGGTAGCATATACATACATACATATTCTAGTGTTTAGATACCTATTTATTGTCATCTCGAATGTTCTTATGCAAAATAGTCAGGTGTAGCGATTAGCTATGCATAATGTCATAGTTGTTTTTAAATTTCTGTATAGGTACATAATATAACAACACCTTGTACTTAAGCTGCTCTCAAAATACAGTTTCCTTTTTACACGACTGACCAAAAAAGGAGTGTTATGTTTTCAGAGTTCATGTATGTATGTAAGATCTTTATTCCGCCATAAGTCCTGAACGGCTGAACACATTTTGATGTAAGAGGTATTTTTAGATTCCTTCCATTTCTCCAAGTAACATAGGCTATGTGAGTTGTCAGTCGTGTTTTTGTTTTTTAATAACCAGCTTGTCATATTTTGATTTATTCTACGTTGGGTGGGTTTTTGTTAAGGTTAATACTTATTTTTTCATACTATTTGACAACTGATGCAAGTCATATTTTGTCTAACCGGTACGGTAAAGGTTACTGTTACTGTCAAAGTAAGACGGTGCAACCCAACCTTACACTTTTATTTTACATCTGTGAATCGAAAAGGAAGCAATCGACAGTATAACATAATAAAAGGAGTCTGTCTGTCCGTCGGTTCCAAGTAGGACGCCTTATAAATCGTGCTGTCGACACCCCATCGGCCCCTCCCAAGTCGGATAATTGAGTTGTAGGAATATTTATACTCGTACTGAAATAAATCTCCGTGTATCATTAAGCAAAAAGACATATCCGATTGAGACTCTTTTCGTCTGAGTGTTTGGATGATGTTAGTTACTGTTTTTTTTTAAATTAAAGACGGGTTTGCTCTTGACCACAATCTTGCCCGAGGACAGAGATGAGGTCTACGGTGTAGCGAGCTTACCCAGAAGCACCCTATTCACTCTAGTTTTGAAGAGAGTCAGGTTGTATGTGCTCGAGAACACAGACGCAGGTAGGGAGTCACTCAGTTGCATACTACAATTAGGATTTTGATGTAATCCACCCAGGTGTAAAGTAGGTAGTTTGATGGGAATAAAATTCCTAACCGACCACCCTGGTAGATGGATTGAGTGATCCGCTGGTAACAAACGATTTGGTAGAGAGAAGAGAAAAACCTGTAACCAATCATGAATTCGTTCTACCGAAAATTCCTAAAGGAGCAATGCCTCAGGGCACAGAATTAATATAAGTACTACGTACCCAGGGCACAACTTGTTTAAAATATGTGTCATTATATGGGAAAAGTTACCTTATGGCCGTTGGCGCTTAAGTCGTTTAGAAAAACAAATCATACGAGTTTATGTCGTAAGTGCCAACGACCATAAGCATATGTTTTTACATTTAATATAAAATGAATACTTAACGGTTTTACTTAAAGTATTATGACTGATTTTAATTTATTAATTGCAAAATTATGTTGTGTAAACTAAACGCATGTTTCGGAAAATTTAAGATTTACTAAACGTAAAATTTTAATATTTCTTAATTACTAATGAATACATGTTTATGACCAGGACGCCGTTACTGATCATTACATTTTACAACCAATTAAACGTTTCGAGTCTTGTAACTGTGGCAAAATCATTATTATTTTATAACTTTGGCCTACAGTATTTTTTTGCGTACAAAATCAAGTGTGGGAAATAATAACTAATTAAAATATTTAAACCAAACAAAAAGTATGTGTTATTCCTTGTTTGGTTTTATTCTACTGTGTGCCAAATTTCATCAAATCCTTCCAGTAGGTTTTATAAGAAAGAGTAACAAAACATCTCGTATAGTTTCACTTTTATAATCATTTGCTTCTTCCTTAAGATGTTATAGAAGGAAGGGACTCAATGCGAAGTACTTACCTTCTTAGAACCTCATACGTGATCCCAATATAAGTCGTAAAAATTCTCAGAAGTATTAATATTCGGTGGCAAGGCGACCGTTGAATCCATTAGACCCAAGATTACAACTATCGAATATAGAGTGCACAGAAGGAGTAAGTTGTCGAAGTTTTACCTTACGCTCTAGCTACGCACAATTTTTTTTTTTATACAAGATAGGTTTGCTCTCGACCACAATCTTGCCCGAGGACAAAGATGAGGTTTACGGTGTCTTCTTACTGAGCTTTTAACCTAACTTTGCTAATGTTTAGTAGGCTGTTGAGTTCATTGTCTGCAAGCATTTGTATTCTATGGTCGCCGTTTTAATTGCGATATTAATGTTTTGTTGTGAGTAACTTTAAGATATAATCGTTTTGTAAACTTATTTTCAAAACTAGGATTCTCCGGTAAACCTTTGTTTATGTCGTTTTTCGTCGAATATTCAAAATTCCATTTAGGGAAATGGACGAACCCGATCAATATCAAGTCAGATGACAGTAAAGTGTGGCCCAAAAACAAAATAGCGTAAATATTTGTGTAACGTATAAAATTAGTTTATGTCAATAATCGTAATGTAGTTTTAGGTAAACATAAGTTTAAGTTTCTGCAGACGATAAGTTAGAACGATTGGGTTACCCTTCTCTGCTCTACCTATTCTGTTACAGTGAATATCAAATCAGTGATCCTGTTTGGAATTTCGATCGGAAATTTGTCGCGCGTAGCCTCGGTGTAATTATAGTGGTACTGATAAGATTTGGCGCCGCGGCGTTTAGATTTTGTTACTTTCAAAACTATTTCAAAAAGTTTATTTGAAATTGATTACAACATTATTACTAGTTGACTCATTTTATCGTGGTCTAATATAGCCTTAATAGGCTGAACAAGATCACTCACTCTAAGCTTTTTATTTACACTCGGCACAGTAATGAAAGATGACTTGGAAACTGATAACTTATCTTGGTATCTGTCGTCTGATACCCGTCTCATCATCGTTTATCTGTTAATTACGCAAGGGATATCAGAATAAACTGCCTATTGTGAATGAAGTGCCGTGATCTTGGCTTTCTTATATAAATCTTCCCTTTACCATTTATGTGAATGGATTCCGTAAAATCCACCTTTGTCACTTTTTCACGCCAAAATTACTCAACAGATTTTGATAAAATTTGACACAGATTTAGTGTAAACTCTGGAACATACTAAGCTCTTATATAAATCTTCTCTTTACCATTTATGTGAATGGATTCCGTAAGATCCACCTTGTCACTTTTTCACGCCAAAATTACTCAACAGATTTTGATAAAATTTGACACAGATTTAGTGTAAACTCTGGAACATACTAAGCGTACGTTGTTGTTACAAAGCGTGTGTTTTCTTTGGGAACTGGGTGAAATGGTCCCAACATGGGAGAACGATATGCCGTCTCGTGCTTGCACTGACAGCCCCAACTGCAACTAGTAAATGATAAGAAGCGTACGTTGTTTAGGAAATTCCTATGGGGGAGCGGAAAAGTCTCCAATAATAATATGCAATAAGAGTTACTCTCTCTCTCAGCCGAAAGACGTCCACTGCTGGACAAAGGCCTCCCCAAGGATTTCCATAACGACCGGTCCTGCGCTGCCCGCATCCATGCGCATCCCGCGACCTTCACCAGGTCGTCGGTCCACCGAGTGGGAGGCCTGCCAACACTACGTTTTCCGGTTCGTGGTCGCCACTCGAGAACTTTTCTGCCCCAACGGCTATCTGTTCTACGAGCTATGTGCCCCGCCCACTGCCACTTAAGTTTCGCGATTCTGCGGGCTATGTCGGTTACTTTAGTTCTCCTACGGATCTCCTCATTTCTGATTCGATCACGCAGAGAAACTCCGAGCATAGCGCGCTCCATCGCCCTTTGGGTGACCTTGAGCCTTCTTATGAGGCCCATAGTAAGCGACCACGTCTCTGTTCCGTATGTCATTACTGGCAACACACACTGGTCAAAGACCTTAGTCTTGAGACACTGCGGTATTTTGGACGAGAAGATATCGCGAAGCTTCCCGAACGCTGCCCAGCCGAGTTGGATTCGACGGTTGACCTCTTTCTCAAAGTTGGACTTACCTAACTGAACTGTTTGTCCCAGGTATACATAATTGTCAACAACTTCGAGTGTAGAGTCTCCAACCTTCAGAGGAGTGGGTGCGACACGGATATTAAACATAATTTTTCGTCTTGTCCATGTTCATTTTTAGACCCACTTGTTGAGAGGCTCTACAGAGGTCATCGAGCATTGTGCCTAGGTCTTCCAAGGTCTCAGCCATGACTACGATATCGTCAGCGAATCGAAGGTGAGTGAGGTACTCGCCGTTGATATTGATGCCGAGTCCGCTCCAGTCCAGAAGCTTGAAAACATCTTCCAGGGCGGCGGTGAACAGTTTCGGAGATATCACGTCTCCCTGTCTCACCCCTCGCTGCAACTGGATCGGTTTGGAGCCTTGATCCTGGAGACGGACCGACATGGTGGCGTTTTCGTACAAACACTTCAGCGCTTCGATATATCGATAGTCAATTTGGCACCGTTGGAGAGACTGTAGCACAGCCCAGGAGTGCAATCGCCATAAGTAAATTCATACGAAACGCAACTGAACCGCGATCGTTACGCCATTTTTCGGATGATTCCGTATCGCGGTAATATTTTGACAGCTGCTTGAACCGAAGCTAGATCGTAGATCAACCGAACCGTTGTCAAAATAAAAAGTTCCAAAGAAGGCTGCTTTTTTCGATCGTTGCTTAAACGTTGAGGTGTTTTGTGGAAAATCTATCACTTCCAATATTATTTTCATGGAAATAGCTAATGAATTTGATGTGGCAAAAGCTCGGGCCACAGGAAAACATGAGAATCAGTGAGAATATTAGTGATCGTATTTAGACAAAATGCTTTCATATAGTATAAAGACACAAGCCATTCGAACCATCACAAGCTGCAGCTGCTCGTGAGAACGGACAAAAGGAGCTAGTGGCAGCAATGCAGCATGCCGGCGGCCAGAGGGTGTCCTTCAGCTGGAATTAGGACGCGCACGAAGATGCTCTCATAAATCGTTTGTGGTCAAATACGGGCAAGAGCGGTGCACAATTAAAGACATTTTTACATTAGTTTAGCTATTTAATAGTGAATTTTGATTACAACAATAATCTATACAAGTACTTACCTAGTTAAGTCCTTCAATGTGTTTACTTATGTGTGCTTGAACATATTAAAATTGTGTAACGACGGCCAGTTACTGTGTGCCCAGCCAAGCCAAGCCAAGCCAACCTGTGATACCAGACAATCACAAGGTCCTAGCCAATGCCAAGGTGACACATGCCAATTCCATAGAAAAACCCGAGTCCGAGCAGCGGGCCCTATGAATAGCTGCGGGTCCTTTTTTTTGGGAGTCTATTCGCCTTCCTCTATGTTATTTAAAATTCAATTCTATGTAATTAGAATAGGAAAATCTGTGCGTGTTTGTGTGTGCTAAATAGACTGCTTTGTTTGCAAAAGTACTTTTATTTATCCTCTTTTGATGCAATTGATAAGTTTTTTGTATAACATTTTTATAGCTATTTTGCAAGTGACTTACTACCACAATATAACATTTTTTTTAAAATTTGTTTTAGATTAGATTTTTTAATTGTGGAAAACTTGCAAAAATGTTTTCCAAATAGTAAGTAACAATGCTATCATATTATTATACATTCTTCAACATAATCCAACATTACCAATACTACTAGGGTAATACAATTAAGCAAATAAGAGCTTAACATTATCAAAATTTTTCTGAACTGAACGAACAAAAAGAATAAAACAAATATGTAGGTATCATTGCATTGTAATAGATTAATGTAATTAAAAAAAAAAGAACTGAGTATTCCACATTCTATGAAAATATTGCATTGTGCGAGCAAGAAAATTATTGATAAGTGGAAATTGATCTTAAATAATATGAATAGAAAATAGATAGATAGATCAACACTTTATTGCACCATTTACAGAAAATAATGTAAAGTAAGACAACCATTTATTTTAAAGCCATTTATTTTTAATTTAAAATTACAGGTATAGGTAGCTCTATTAATTAGGGAACTGTTTTCAGCCCTTAATTTATTTCCATACTCCGGCTTTTCTGGCTTGTCTGTGGGTCCTGGATGTTCCTGTTGGTGACTATGACTAGACCGAGTGTACTGAACTGAAACAATGCAATAAATACCATTAAGTATAAGGGCCTAAACTTCTATGTGTATGTGAAATTTCAGGAAGATTGGTTCAGTAGATAAAGCGTGAAGAGGTAACAAACAAACAAATAAATTGTTTTATTAGCTTGTTGATTAGCATTTATGCCAACCAATTAGGCCCAAACCCGGCACTTTAAATCATCCCATACATGAAAAGTACAAAGAAATTGGTAATAGTTTATACATAGTATTACAGCATGGAAATCCTTGGGGAGGCCTTTGTCCAGCAGTGGACGTCTTCCGGCTGAGAGATGATTACAGCATATTTATCCTTACTTATTACAAAATAAAATCCCATACTGCATCTGTATGTTTCTCAAAAAAATGGGGTGGGTCTTAAGGAAAGTTTTAGTTTATAATTTTATTGACGCGGGCAAAAGTAGCTAATATTAAAGGTAGTAAGTGCATAGATCATACCTTAGCCTGCTAATCTTTTCCTGCATTTTCTCCATAAGCGTGCCACTGTTACACGTGCTTCCTTTGACCTCACTCTTTTCAATGAGCGAGGTCTTGGTACTGTTCGAGATAGTTCACAGGGAGCTGCAATTGTTCGACACTGGCTTGCCGACGACGTTCCATTTTCAGCAACCGTACCAGTTGGATATTAAATATAAACAATCTGCCTCTTCCTCAAATAATTTCATAACCCTAAGTCCTAGCCCTTCACTTGGGCGACCTTCATCAAACAAATACTATTGTTTATGTCCACTTGAAATGTGAACCGTAGAAGAGTCCATAAATTAGTCCCAAATCACATTTGTTTCCTCTTTAATTCTGCTCATGTTGATAAACAACCATTGTTCCAAGAAAAGCGATAACAGATGAAATATCTTGAGAGAGATATCTACCTCTAAAGATAGGTAACGTAAATAAATATTGAGGTAAATATGTACCTAAATCTAAATATAACCTTAAAAACAAGCAAATGATAGACAAAATGACAAAATACCTAGTGCGTTCAACAAGGTTCAACATAATCGATTGTCGATTATACTCAAATCCTGAGTATTTACAAAAATACTTCACAAATATTAGCGTCCAACTCTAACGTTTCAAGAGTGATCATGTTCCAGTTGCGATTCAAGTTCGATTGTCGTTACGAAGTTACCGCGATTCCGAAATTTGCTGAATTGGATCGCAATTCTACCACGGCCGACGTTGAATCGTAACCGATCCTTAATCGAACCGTAGTGTTATAAATTAGCGCGATCGCACTGCAGGTCTCGATCGAATCGAAGGCTTTCTCGTAGTCCACAAACGCCAAGCATAATGGCTGATTATACTCTGCAGTCTTCTGTATAATCTGCCGCAGCGTATGTATGTGGTCTACGGTACTAAGAAGTTACTACCCGTGTTTAAAATTATATCTTCGAATGACACGTACTCGTATAATTATGATAGAACTTCACTTCAGATAACTTCGTTTAATCATCAATTATAATATACTCGTACCTACTTACCCTTCGATTGTTTGCGATTTAAACCACTTCTCGTCACGTTGCATTTTTGACTATTGCCAAACCAAACGCCAACAATCTGTTAGTGGCTGACTACTGCCAAAAATTTAATGTTATTGAATGGCAAATTCATTGCAAAACATTTTTAGACCATTATAACTGGGAACTTTTAAGTGGCTTACTGTTGCTAATATTATTGTTACTTTGTTTTTGTTTGATATGTCCTAGTTTTCCTGATAAATAAAATAAAATAAATAACTAAAATGATAATCGGCCTGCCGCATCAATCAAATACTAATAAAAGCAACTGCCAAAGTTATTTCTGTAAGTGCGTTTTCCACCCCATATAGGCACGTAATCGGTTGTGGGTCGTTCTTCTCGTTTCGTGCAAATTTGGGTGTTCTCTCAATTTGAGATTTTTTTCATAATACGCATTATTTTATTTAATAGCGTAGTAGAAGGTCCTAAAATGATTATTTATCAGCTAAAGGCGCATTGATGATGCTATTACTTTTTGTGCAAATAGACGACTGGTAATGATACTAAAGATGGTAGTGAAATTGACCAAGATGGTAATGATCATAGATGGAAATGAATGAAAAAGGGTCTGGAACGTAATTTAACCAGAGGACGGTAATGCTTAAAACAAGCAATAAATCAATCATTTATTAACTAAATATAGTTTTTTGTTCTATATTTGGAAAGTATTTAAAGTAATAAATTTAGATGTTACCAAAAATGGTATTTTAGGTACAAACTAAAATAAAGGGATAAAAAACACAACATTTTTTCAAAAATAAAGCACAAAATGCATCAGAATATTGTCGCAGTTAAGTACTTCAGAATAATTAAATATACTTTTATAAAAAATAATATCAATATGAACCTTATCACGTTTCATATTTTGTTTAAATTTTTTGATTGATGCATTCGGCATAACAAATTTTTTTGTGCGCATTTAGAACTTGGGTAGTATATATATAGCCTTTTCAAAATTTAAAATAATATCCCGAAGGCAGAGGATAATCTCCCAGCCTCTTCTTTATGGTAACTGTGGTCATCTTATCTTTCCCATATTTCGCTTTATAAACCTGTTTCTTAATCATCCAAATTTTTCATCAGTAGTATTACAGCAAAACCCCCCAAGGATTTTATCCGTGGGGGGTTTTGTCCAGCAGTGGACGTCTTTAGGCTGAGAAAGAAAGTATTACAGCAGATACTTTTCAAGTCATCAGAATGGTAGAGTGCTTTGATGTCTTCTTTATAAAAATTCTTATACATATTACGCAAGTTATCCCTTATTTTTTTTATTAAAGAAGGGTTTACTCTTGACCACAGTCTTGCCCGTGGGCAAAGATGATGTCTATGGTGTAGCGAGCTTACCCAGAAGCAGCCTATGCACTCTGGTTTTGAAGAAAGTCAGGTTGTATGTACTCGGAAACACAGACGCAGGCAAGGAGTTTCATGTCTTCGCTAAGCGCATTAAGAATGTTGAGTCTTGGTGAGTATGGGTGGAATTGTAATCAAAAAGGGATGATAGGTCGCAGTGCGTCTGGATGTCCGATGGAAAAAAGAATCAGGCGGTATGAGTTGCAGCTCATGAGCACACTACCCGAAGTACAATTTATAGAAAACCGACAGGCAACTCATCCACCATGAGCTAGGCTGTGAAGCTTACCGTTCGTCAGTTTTCATCGCCGATTATTATTTTTTGGTTCTGCGTTCTACTGAATCCAAAGTGGCTTATTGATGATAGCCAAACCGTCTCTAAGGTGACTGTAGTACTCCATCCAACATCGGACTTGAGCTTTATAAAGAGTAAGAAGCTATCTAGGTGTGAAGTAGCGCTTAATCCTATTAAGAATGCCCAGCTTTTTATCTGCTGCTGATTAGGCTTTGAATACGATGGTGGTGCCGAAATTGAGGTTTTTGGTCAACTCCATGCCAAGGAGTTCAATCATAGGAAACGATGTGCCCCGAAAAGTAGGAGCCAGGATGAAAGAGCTCTTTTTTACGGTAAATAGACAAGGAAGCATAAAAACTGACAAAATTACTAGCGCCCCGCTGGGATACGTAGTTTAACATCTGGTCAGTTCACTCAACCAGGGCTCTAGTTTTAATTGATCCCCATCAATCCCCGCACTATATTAGTACCTCTCCGTAACAGTACTGTCATCTGCATACCCAAAAATACCGGGTGTAAGGAGGTCATTGATGTGCAACTGGAAAAGTGTCGCAAAGAGAACAGACCCCTGAAGAATACCGGCGTCAATAGCCATTGGATCAGGCGAGCAGCCATCCATTAATAACCACTTTGATCGATCGTTCATTCAGGAATCAGATATCCACCTACAGAGGCCAGCCGGGATGCCGTAAGCTGGAAATTTGCTCAGCAGACTTTGCGTGCCAAACCCTGCAAAGCCTGCCTCCGAGATGTCGAGAAAAACACCAAGTGCTTCATCTTGTTTCCTATGGCCTTGCCCCAACAGTGTGTCACGTAAACAAGAAGATCCCCAGTAGATCATCCCTGGCGGAAACCATGTTGATGATCACTGAGAAGATCACTATTCTTCGTCTTCTAGGTATGCGAGCAACTTTGTTGAGAACCCTTTCCATAACATACACTGTATGGAGATAATGAGGATAGGTCGATAATTATGGGGTTGGCGCGATTTCCTTTCTTGGGCACTAGTTGTACATTGTCAACTTCCAAGTTTCTGGTACGGCATTAGAAGAAAGAGACAGGCGTTACAGATTAACTTGGCACTAGAAATTAAGTAAACACTTATAATGCAATATTATCAATTGACAATCTCATCACCTACCAAGATTTTCTATTGAAAATTTCATTACCTTCAAGGTATTCTGATGCATTTCCATTACCATCCAAAACGCATCATCACCTTCCGTCAAAAAATTGGAAGGAAAGGAAGGTAATGTAAAGGAAATGAATGAGAAAATTTAAGTTTTGATCCCGAATTTGCATTTATATTATTTTTTTTAATTTTCAAAATCTGTTGCTTGAAGGACAATCGAAAAACACATAAAAACAAATATAAAACTAAAAGATACGCCTCTTACTTACCGATTTATTCGACCGAAGGTGATGAGTCACAATCTGAACCAAGGGTCGAAAACACACAAGAGAACGTAATTATTTTTTTACCACGAATCACACGTCTCTCCCGTATGCACTATCGTGGTCAACTGACCTATGGGTAGCCATCTAATCGGGGACTTTCGTAAAGACGCGCCGGTAAGTATGATTTTTTCCTACAACTATGTCTGGCGCGGGTAATGTTGGATTTTACTGTGACAAACACTCTCACAGTTATATTTTCGCCAAGATACGACTGGTAGTCAATTCTGTTTTATCCCCATAATCATGATTAGATATGTGTTAGAATTAGCAAACATTTATTTTTCTAACTTACCCTGTTAAGATGTAAAGTACATTGGAATGGAGACTTTGGTCGAAAATCGTCGAGCGGAATGATTTTTTGGCATGTTTTTAAAAGTTATAAAAAATAGTACTTTATCTAGAATAAAGCTTGAAGTTGCGACTTTTTCCTTAGGCTCATATATATATTACTGCATTGTTAGATTTTTTTAAATGCTGTAATTTGACAGAAAATCGAGATTAAAGGCGTTTTTGCACGAAATGAGAGAATGACCCTTGTACTCGTAAATTATTTGCTTTTTCTCTTTTATCATTTTTTTTAGATAACAAAATAAACATATTTTGCACTACACTTGGTTATTACAAAATTTGTCCTTATTATACCTTAAAAGGTCAGACAAACTAGTACATGACATCCTATGATACGATTCTCTGCTTCTAATAGATTTACATTTCCATATTGTGTCTAACTTCTCTTACGAGATCGGGTTTCGTTTGTAGCCGATGTCTTAATTGAATTGAGTAAAACTTCGTCTTTCATGCGTTATTTGATTTCCAAATCATGATATTTGATATTTACATTAACTAAGGTAATATGAACCAAAATGATGGTTTTATAATTAATTTATTCATCGATGATGGAACAGTAAAATGTTTATACAAGCTAATTATTTAAAAATAAAAAAAAACACGACTGACAACTCACATAGCCTATGGCACTCGGAGGAATGCAAGGAATCTAAAAATACCTCTCACATCAAAATCTGCTAAGCTGTTCAGGACTTAAGGTGGAATAAAGCAACTTACATACATACAAGCATACTACATACATGAACCCTGAAAACAACACTTCTTTTTTGGTCAGTTGTGTAAAAACAGTAATTATACATCAAAGCTTAATTATGGGAGAGCAGAAAAGAAAACAGTAGTCGGGGAACACAAAATTTTCAGCTACTATTTCTTTATTCTATTTGTGATTAGCTTTCAAAGGTTATCAGCTAAGATTCTCCACCTTGTTAGCCATTATCTCCAAGTCCTACTACTGATTAGCTACATATCGTATATCTATTTGGCAATACTCCGATATCTCAGTAAGTCGCTCGTCACGATTGATCAGTCACTAACTAGACACATTACTGTTGGCGCAGTTCCACTGTCATACGAGATTTGATGAATCTATTCTGAAGAATTTGTACATTCTCGTGACGATTTTCTTGTTTAAGTCCTTATTTTCATGACGAGTGTTAGTGATAACCAGCATTAAAAATGTTAATACTCACTCGTAGTAGTTCTAATTTAGCTAGCAAGATTTGATCTATTCGAATATACATACATTACAACTCAAAGCTTGTAAGCGAAAAGAGAAGATTAATAGTTTGGCAAAAGCTCTGACTATAATAATGGAAACGAGCCGAGCATGTTACGCAACGATAGTTTCAATATTATCAAATAGGTGGCATCTGTGTCGTAGTTGAATTTGCATGGCCGCTCGTTGACTTGACCCACCCTATTTGTTTAGTCTCTGTCCACAAACTAACTTGAGTGCTTTCTCATGTACAGTCAGCTTTATTTCAATAATGCCTTGATGTTTTTGATTATGAAACTCAATCTTCGAACCCTTTAATATTTAGACTAAATTGATAAAAGTAATGTAGGTCCTTTTTAATATGATGTAAAATCTTTGTGCACATTATCTTGAAGCTGCCAAATTTGGGATATTGGGATTTTCTTCTTTATCTCGTTGAAAATTATATCTTTGTGGCCTACTATGATCTCTGTAGGCATCATTCCCACGATCAAGTGCAGATAGTGAAGCCAAATATTGACGGAACTGATAAACGAATTAGCAGACTAGTGAGGAGTGTTTCTTCAATGAAATATAGTTATCTGTGAGACATAATATAAAAAAAAATATGAATACAATAAAGACAATTTATGTTCCGAAACTGAGAGAAACGTCAAAAAGCGAGAGCAGAGCACTACGAGCTCGCGCTCGGGTGCAATAGTAAAAGGGCTGGTTAACTTTGCACGTTATATATAAATTAAATATGTACATTCAATCCCCCAAAAAATCTATTGCATTGATAAATCCTAAGTATTGTTGGTTAGTGTTGGTGCCTCGCCTAGTATTCTTACGCGACATCAAATATTTGTCATTTGAATTAGATTTTTGTCTTGTCTACAAAGTTATGCAAAATTCCTGATTCACGCCACACCCACACAAATGCTCTGTAGGACTTTTACTTTTACTTTCCGTAAAAAACCTATTAATATTAGGCTCGATGTGACTGACCTTTCTTACGCCACCGCTATGTAGGTTTTTATTGCTTCATAATAAATGGTACGAATTTATGAAACAATTCGACCCAGTAGGCGATTCTAATTGAGCCAGCTGCCCCATGTTTAATATAAATACGTCATGACCATTAGAATTTCTATAGTGGCTCATTTATAATCGCACAAAATGACAACTGGTGATTACGTTAAGGACTTTTATTTTATTTTTATGAACTACATTTGCCAATTCGTCAATGCAATTATTTTATTCATGTAACTCAGCTCAGATTTTTTAGTGTTCACGTTGAATTGCATGTGATAGGTGCAACATGTCTACTTACCCCATTAAAATGTACCTTTAGTACCGTGATAAGCCAATTTACCCTAACACGTTCAAAGCGAGTGCGTGCAGAAATGCCACCCGGCCGGAAATTTTGTACATGATTGTTATTGCCATGAGGTCAGGTCCAAGCCCTCTAGAGTGAAGGGCCTACGTCTACGTATTTGACACGAGCATCTAAAACTATACGTTGACCCAAATTTGATTTAAATTCAGCTAACAAGCACGAATTCGAACCACAATATATATATCACTGATCCTATCGCGCCGATCTGCACCACAACATCATATCTAGTAAATGCTCTCATTGAACAGTGACATACACTATGATCCAATCTACAGAACGTAAACTCTGACCCCAGAAAATGCCAAGCGTGGCGACCAACAGTCTGCGTGAGAACTCGGAGTAATTGAAGAATGTTTCACCTCCAAGGCTCTTTCGAGCAGTCCCTGCGGTGCGGCGACGAAATATCTCCAAATGGGAATAAAACGCTCGCTGCTTTAGCTAAGATACATAAACATTGCACAGGGAAGGCACATGCTAATGGATGCATAGATCACAAGCATAATCCTCTCGTCAAATCTGATTCCAATACCAGTCTTCAATCGAGGCGATCTTTTCGAGGCGATTGCATAATAGAAATTAGAGAATCAGATAAAAATCAATTCCCGAAAAACCCAGATGGCGCATACACAAAGAGCTTCAGTAACAGCACCAGCTCTTACGAAGGCCACAGCGATACCGATTCGGAAAACATGTCGAAAACTCGACTGGAGCAAAACAAATCAGTCGATCCATGTGAGCGCCTGTTTGCACAAAATACAAAAAGCTTCCTTGATGAAAACAGCTCGCATGAGATACGCCGACGATAGCGTTATCTCGATGATTCAAGATGAAATCGACGGTGATAAAAGTAAACAAAACTTTAATAGAACACCTCTGAGATCCAGCTATAGAGAAAGGAAATCTAACGTCGTAACAATTGATGAAGTTAAATCAGATGGTTCCAATAACGACGAAGATCTAGCCAACGCTTTTCTTTTTAATGAAAAAAGGAAAACCATAACGCCTATCAAAACTGGACTTCAGAGAAAAGGATCTAATGGAAGTTCTGTTCTTATTGGAAAGACTAATGGAACAAAGCCTCCATGGAGAGGCACAAGCAAAAATGGGATTCCTCCGGAGCCCTTCGTGCGTACTCCATCTTTGAGAGGTAGTATTAGGAAGAAGAAAAATGATGGTGTGCCGTGGCGAAGGTTGTACGAGCTGTCACTATGGCGGAGATATGGAGTCAGCTTTGCTACTGTTGGAGCGGACGTGGAGAGAGCTCTTCTTAGACCATGGAGTGAATTGTCCAGTACCCAGCATCCGCCGCAGTTTATGGTAAGTTTCAATTTTTATTCTTGATATTTTTCCTTATTGTGATGCCGCCAATTTGCAAGCCATTCTTTTTATTAATTTATCCTTTTGTGTGTGTTTTTTTTTTGTACTTTGCCTCTGCTGATTCCACCAACTTTGCATGTAAACATTCGTTTTACTAAATCTATCAAATGATCTAGGGTTGTACTAAATTTTGTTTAAATACGAATTCTATGAACTTTTATACTGAGCTGCCTTGCACTGCAGCCGTCGTTTACCCGCCTTAGGCGTCTGCTGATATCTTATTTGGCACTTGATTACAGCATCAGCAATGGTGTAAACCTCACGATCTATCTTATACTGCAGAGGCGGTCACGCGTTACCATTTTCTGTAATGGAGGCGTTTACTAAATGTGTGTTATTGTTAGAGATATCGCCACTTTATCTTATCTCTGCCGCAATGCCTTTGTTTATTCATGGTGTCTCGTTGTCTCAAAAAATATGAGATAAGTGGATTTCCTCATCTGGTCCTTTTAAAGTTTAAAATAAATATTAGATACGTTTTTAGACTGTATTTATTTATGTAGTTATTGTATAGAGTTACGTAGTAACTATTACCTCATCTGTTGGTAATAGTAGACGTCAATTTTAAGTTTCCTTTTTTACACGACTGACCAAAAAAGGAGTGTTATGTTTTCAGGGTTCATGTATGTATGTATGTATGTATGTAATTTCTTTATTCCACCATAAGTCCTGAACGGCTTAACAGATTTTGATGTGAGAGGTATTGTTAGATTCCTTGCATTAGCCCGAATGACATAGGCTATGTAAGATGTCAGTCGTGTTTTTTATTTTTTAATAATTAGCTTGTTATTAAAATACCACATGCGTTTTAATTCCGCTTGCCGTTACTTTATTTTTAAATTTGAATAGATAAAGTGACACCATTATTTCTGATAAAATTTTATCTTTGTTCTCTCTAAGATCTTATGGTCAATAAGAGCACTTTCCTTGAACACGATGCCCTGGGGAGAGGTTCGGTGGGATTGTCCTAACTGGATATAACTGCTTACTATTGATCCATATGTGAATGGTAGCCAAAGGCGGTGGGTATATTCTCAATACCGTGGGATACTGAACTTCATTTTGCAGTAATATAGGGTCGATTAAATTATTCAGTTGTATGATGTAATGTTCGTATTGACATACAAAAATATATTACTGTCATCTGGTACACTTAAAAGTCTGTCTATCCAATTCGGCATACTCTGAAATTAAGTCTGAAATTGCCTGAGGAGCGTGGAGAAAGTAATACTTTTCAGCCCTAGGGAGAATCGTTTTCAACTGACCGCTGTCAAATTATTTAAAAAAAAAACAGTTCTATTTTCACGTTATTCTATTGAACCATATTCCAACTTCCTATACAGCCATTCAACATATTATGTAAAATGGAAATAACATGAAGTTAAAGAATATATTTTTTTATATTATTTTATAATATAGATTTTTTTATAATTTTTTCAATGATGGAACTAAATGAAAAGAATCTAATAGCTAAATAGTTGGTCGGCCACAGAAAAAAAAAAATGCTGGAAGCTAAAGCCGTAATCCGATCATTTTTTTTTTCAAGTTTAAAGTTTTGTTTATGCTTCCGTATAATTCACTCATAATTTCTTTAGCTAATTCATGTTTTTATTTTTAATTTCCTTGTATTCGTAATGAAAAGCACAGTGTTTACCTCGGGTGAAAGACTTTTTTAAGTCCCTCGAACTATTGGCGCCCTCGCTACGTTCGGGCGCCAAACCCTGTCTCGGAACTTAAAAAAGTTACTTTCACCCATTCGTTAACAATGTACTATTAAAGTTGTAAAACTGAAAAGTAGAGAGTAATGAAAATTCCGTCTCTTTTTCCTTCATCCTTTTTCATAGCATGTCCAAACCAAGCCAGCCTTTTGTTTCTGCTATCATCCCATTAATTGAGTTTCTGGCAAACGTCTTTTGAAATATAAGGAAGCCAGCATCACTTTCGACCCAGGTCACGATGCCTGGAGGTGGCGTTTCGGTGTTGCCATGTGTGGTAACCGGTAAGTGGTTACCGTCGGATAAAGATGGCCGCCGACGGCGAGGGCGGTCCCGTCGTGATATATTGATTTGTTGTAATTGAATTGTAAATAGGTGTTGCACTTTCAAAAAATATTGTCTTTACTCTTCATATTATTAAAGAAGCTGACAAGCTGTTCAATAGTGTTATATTACACACTAAGGTCAAAATATGTTTTTAGAGGACATTAAAATCTTATACCAATACTCAAAATAGATTAACAAACATTAAAATTATTATATTAATTGGTTTTTAAAATGGTTTGTTTTGAATGCTTATTGGTGTCTGCGATTCCATATTCAATTGCATATTCTTACCTAAGATTTTTTAAACTAATATTGCAAATTCGTCTTTTTTCTTTCGAAGAAGCAAAGTACAATGTTCACAGCACCTTGGTACGTTGGCAACACATTATTTATCATATTGTCTACAACAACACAAGTAAATCTGAATAACAATAGCTCACAACATCAGTAAATCCACGATCATCTTGACACAGCCGCTTGCGCAATCAGACCTTAGCAATTATTTATATTCTGTGCCTTGTCGGCTGCAGTGCGTTGCATGCAAATTGTTCGCGGATCACGAATGCCTTTATCACCTACGACGATACTGGTGATAATTATATGCACTGATACGTACATATAGGCTTAAAGCGGCTCGCAAACTTTTTTGATCTTAATTAATAAAGTGAAGTTTAATGAGCATAATAACGGATTGACAAAAATGGTTACCAACACCAACATGCATGTTCAAACAAAATTTCAGCTTTATGATAGATATAAATATCCTATTGATATGCGTTACGTTATTTTTGTGTTCATCCATGAGTTGGGTGTATTTAAACTTTTGGTGATGGATGTTTAAGGAACAGTCAGGGATGGAACACGCAATCCTAAAAAATGCCTATTTACTATGCTTTTGAAATCAGGGCTGAGTGAATTCTGTCTATATCACTTGTATAGATTTTCATATTAGACGCTTACATTCAAAGTTTATGCGATCGACCGAGGTACAACAGACGACCTGAAATGCGGGAAGGCAGAAGACGCTAATAATTTCGTCCCCATTCCCAAAGAAATTGCCGTGGCATATCGGAGCCGCCTGTGATCTTACATAACATGGTTATCAGGACGAATTGTTAGACAGACATACACCGAGCCAACTCGTTTTACTACGATTTTGTAAGAACCCGTTTGATTAAATGACTACACATTCCAATGGCAAATTCTAATACTGATGCAAATTTTATGCATCTATTGGTGATTTAGTTGTGATTTCTGGTTCTTAAATTTTCGACATTTTACTGTTTAGTAGTAGGTACAAGGAGCCATTATAATATTATGTTTGTCTATCAGCGGATTGTCTAACCAAAAAAAGGATCAGGGATAAAAATACGTATATTGTGTGATATCCGCCAAGTAATAATTACAATTCTTTTATTTTTAGATTATCACACTATTGAAGCTTACAAATCCATAAGCAAAACAGTGTTAGACCCTTATGTTCCACCTGAAGTCCCCAATTGATGGCGCAAAGATGGACAATCGAGATATTTTATTAGGTTCGATCCCCACATAACCTACGACATTAAACATATAAAAATATACATTTATACTATGCATAATTAACACGTGGAGGCCCCCTACATCTCTGCCATGGTCTCCAGAAACAATGGGTGTCGCAATCAAATTCACCGCTAATCTCGCGTATAATTTGTCTCCTACAACCGAATTGTATTGAGTAATAGTATTAACATTTTTGCATAAGTGTGACATTGCTTGCTCTTGCGCAAAGGTTAGCTAAATATAAATAGGTAGATAATTAGATTCAAGACCCCCTAAAAAATCGTGTTTATTTTAAAATCAATTCAAAATGACACTGATCAAAATGCCTCTTTACCTTACGTTTTGGACGCTTACAATTCTAGCCTTTTTCTATTTTATTTCTCATTTTCTCGTCACGTCTTTGTCAATATGTAAAAAATGTCGTGAATATTACCATTTGTATTGTTACTCGAACCTAGAAAATTAGGCTACTTAAAGTTAACCCGCGTTAACGTCTTTTTCACGTTTAAACGTTAAATAAACTAAACGTTTATGTAAATCGCCTCATTAGAGACGTTCCCATTCAGAAATTAGAATAGAAGGGATTGTAAACAGAAGTCAAGGACGACATAAATCGTCTCCTACACAGATTGGGTGATTGATCAACAGGTAATAGTGAGTAATCGATGTTTGAACATGAGCGCTTAGAAGAAGTACGCATAGTATCATCTACATCTATGTTATATTATCTGAAGAAAGTTTATAACAGAATAGAAATAATTTCTTCTTGTTTGCATACAAACAATATGTGTGACTAAATAGCTTGAGGACAATGGTATATTAAAGGAATGATATATTATAATATATCATTGCTTAAGGATATTGTTAGGTAAATGGCGAATATTCAAAAAGAAAATATAACAATTAAAGAAAGATAATATAAGTAGTCGGCTTCTTTCATATATATATAGCTTTGTAATGGCTACCGCGGCGCCTGTAAAGGGGCTTCCATGATTGCTGTTAATTTTGACCATCTCGGCCTGTCATCTGATGGCGTGATAACAAGTAGTTAACTGTCGCCTAATGGGAGGAAAGCGTTTAAATCTGTGTTAATTATACAACCGGATTTAATAATAATTTGTATTGAGGAGTTTCTATTTGAGTAAAAGTAAAATTTATTATCAGATGTTAATGTTAACAAGTAGCAACTGTAACATGAATCAGTTACAGAGCTTAATTAATTTCTAATAGAACATTCAACTGTTTAAAAACTCTAAGTTTAACGGCCTGGGTAACTTATAACACTTTTCGAAACTAATGTGTCGACATTGGAATTTCGTGTATCTTTCCGGATAATACATAGATTGCTTGTATGTATACTGTATAGCCTTATTAAAAGATTTTTAAGTGCAGTAAAAATTACTACATCAAAATTGCTAACAGGACATTTATATTACTTTCTATTTGCCATTCCATGCATGTTGTCATGTATGTAATTTAAGTTTACTTTACAAAATAGCCATCGCTTATGTTTTTACCATTGATGTTGTAAAAACCAACGAATGAAGAACATATTAAATAAAAGCTAACCTTAACGATTCAGTCAACGTCACCGAATATTTTATCAGTGGTCTTCTTTAGGGTAACAATCTACTTATTCTAGATACAACTCTAATGAAAAGATGTAGAAACCCGTTTTCGTTGGCTGACATCAATTTATTTAGGTATTGTTTAAATCTATGCGTCCAACACATTTGCAAATGGTTGGAAGGTGAATTGCAATTAATTTAAACTGCCTCAAAATAGAAGACAAACGTACATGATCCGTAAGACATACCACACATATAACATATTTGTTCTTTTATTTCATGCTAGTCGCGCCCTGTGGCTTCGCTTCCGTGGGAATTCCAGGATAAAAAGTACTCTAAGTATGTGATATTCTCGGTATTTTCCCACAAACTAACAAAACTTTCGCATTTATAATATTAGTTGGATAATGTCGATTATATTATTAATGATCTGATTTATTTGTTACAGGTAAGAATTTTTGCAGACTCTGATATCTAGAGGTAAAATTTTCTGCGGGAGTACAAACTTTTATCCAATTTGTAGAGGTTTCGTTTTAAATATGCATTCTCACGTAAGGCAAACAATTTTTGTTTGTTTTTTATTATTTTAAATATTACCCATCCCATACGTTATGCAAATTGGATGAGGCTATTCCATGTAGTAACTCATTTTTATTTTATTCTATTCTTAATTATCCTCATAACGTACTTCACTGCTATGCCTTCATCAGCCTCATTTAAATCCTGTGCGATGCGTGTTTTTGCGTCCGTATCAGCGTATCAGTGCACCGTGCGGGAATGCAGGAATCCGGCGCCAACGGGATGCTCTGAAGATGGCATGGCGTCTGTTATGATTGTGTTTACGATCACAGAACCTTTCTAATCAGCTAGAGTAGGCTAAGCAGTTGCTTGTAGTCAAGATTTTGTATCTTTTTGTAATATGGGTTCAGGGATAGTTTGTTTGTTGGTCAGCAATTGAGGTAGATGTAATAAATTGGGATCCTAGATAAAAGAGTCACTTATACACGATGATTCTACGGTTATTGCTATAATGGAATAAGATGGTTAAGAGTTTATGGATAGGGGCGATGATAGACCTTATAATGGTGTTCAACAATTACGTAATAAACTTTAAAAATTATGAAGTTGACATTTATCAGTTTACATTGTAAACTTGTAAAGTGAGCAGTAACCTATTGTTACAGTGTTTACTAGAGTAACAGACAGATAAGACAGGGACAGCGACCAGTGGATAAACCACCAGCCCACTGATCTGATGACATTGTTTGGCGAACGGGAAAGCGATGGGCGACACTAGCACAGGACCGTAGGAAATTCCGTGAAACAAGCTGATTATTAAAAAAATAAAAAAAAACGACTGACAACTCACATAGCCTATGTCACTCGGAGGAATGCAAGGAATCTAAAAATGCCTCTCACATCAAAATCTGTTCAGCCGTTCAGGACTTATGGTGGAATAGAGAAACTTACATACATACATGAACCCTGTAAACATAACACTCCTTTTTTGGTCAGTCGTGTAAAAAGGGAGGCGTATATTCAGCAGTGAGTTGATGTGGGGGAAGATGATGATGATGAGAGTAATGCAACCATACAATGTTGTGGAAACATTGACATCACTCATCAGAAATCTACATAATCGAATGTTCCTTTAGAGGAATCTAGGTTTCCTCTAGTATAATTTGTAGGGCGTCTATTGTCACTAAGCATTTATTTTACGACTGCATTATATTATCACTGAATAGTATTTTATTAATAATAAAATATATTGCTTCTAAGAAGCCTTTTGTTAGTGCAGGATTCATCACTATTCATTTTAAACTTATAGAAAAGGGTATCTTTAGTATGAAGCAATTAGTACCGGCTTAAACAAGGCCAGTCAGAATGAGAAGTAACCCATGTCACAGAATTAATATAAGTACTCCCATGTTCTATTCCCAGTATTTTGCTACCCGTGTACTAAAATCCTTCCAGGCTAGCATAAATATTAGATCGCACTCTCAAATCAATTTGTTAAAATGATTTCCTACAAGTGTTTCCGACACCTAAATCTTAGTAAAATAAGTGAAAATAATTTGCTGGAACTAATTGCGTTCATTCATCATGTTTTATTGACTTCAGATACCCTGTGAATCGAATTTCTAATCAAAACATTTAATTACACATGTTGATTGCTTCCGTTTTAATTTTATCACAATTTCATCGATTTGATTTTAAATATTGTCATCTATTGCATGCTATAATTAAGTGTACATTAAAATTTAACTCATTAGCTGTGTTATTGCTGCAGCATCATGACGCGAATATATAAATTTGGGTAATACTGTTGTTTACTTCCTACATTATTCACTATTACCACAGAATAAGTAAAAGTAGATACTACATGCATTGTGATCAATGAAATCGAAATATCAAAAGAAATCCGAAAGCAAATTCCATGAATGGCATACGACTGCCCACTCTACTGGAAAGCGCATCTGTTTTATCAATCCACTGTCACTCTCAATTACCTTTCACGCTTCAGAAAACATTCGTGTTTATATGCGGCTTGCCATATTGTATCTTGTCGTAGTTGTACATACAACAACATGCGTACTCTGCAGAGTGGCCATCAAAACCTTAAGATTAGCCTAGCAAGGGGATCTAAACTGCTAAACACAATCTATTCACGCCCTTATCCCTCACGGGGTGGGTAAAGTCTTAGAATTTCTTCTTGAAGAAGCTGTCGATCGGCATTGTAACAATGGTACAGGTGACATTATTTCTTCCCTCTTTTCTATTGGTTACTCTGTTCTGACAGTAATAACTCTTGGCTCGTCATGTTTTTGGAAGTCTGAATCCATATGTAGACATTACGTAGTCTGTGGTTACTATTACCTTTGATTAGGGACAAGGTTGGAGCAAGATTGTATCCCTTTTGCCACTGTTTGCAAAGTTTCTTGGCCAAGTGACAATGGCCGATACGTGACTCTAATATGTTGTGTAGCACGTTTTGTATGTACTGAATAATTAACTAGTTTGAGTAAATATCTGTGTTCAGTCGGATAAGTACGTATGCCATGAAGTTATAGTTATGAATTATAGTCATCCTAGCTACAATAAACGGGTCGCTCACATACTGTAGGTTACAGTTTTGATATTTTCCTGTACTACTAGGATGTAAATCAGGAAATGTCAAGTGGCCCTGATTTTAGATACATTTTGAAAAAATTAATAATTAAATTTGAACTTACTACTTATATTTATTCGGTCTAAATAGCGTTAAATATTGATGTCATATGGCACAAGTAGTTACAAATCCAATATAATCAAATCGGTATTTCGTACAAACAAATATGTTTCCTCTTGCATCCTCGTTTCTTGACCCGGGATTGCACCGCACTAGGTTTATTAATATTAAGATTGCGATAACCATCACAGACTAGCAAGAGTACAGAGATAATTTCATGAGATAATGTAGGAATTCAGCAATCTAGTATAGTCCACTCCAAGTCAAGTTACCCTGCATGGATCTCTATGTCGCGGTAATAGCGACGGATTTTTTTTTTTTTTTATTAAAAATCTGAGTGCGTTTGACCTCTATCTTGCCTGATGGGAAGCAAAGATGAGATCTAGGGTGGTACACGCAAACTCAAAATATGCCTATTCACTCTTGCCTTGAAAACCCCTAAATTATAAGGGCGAACCGAGAGGTTTTTTTTTTTTTTTTATAGAATAGTAGGCAAACGAGCATGCGGGTCGCCTGATGGTAAGCAATCACCGCAGTCCATAGACACCAACGACCTTAAAAAGGTCACTGATGCGTTGCCGACTCTTTGAGAAAGCGATAGGCTCTTTTCTTGAAAGTCCCAATGTCGAATCTATTCGGGAACACCTCTAAGGGAAGCTTATTCCACAGCTTAGTGCAGCGCAATAAAAAGCTGCGCGAAAAACGGGCAGTGGTTGAACACTAACCATCAAGGTGGTGGGGGTGGTACTTCTCCTTAAGGCGTGTGGTACGGTGGTGGAATACAGCGGCTGGTATAAGGTCGAATAGCTCCTGCGAACACTCCCCGTTGTAAATGCGGTAGAAAATGCAGAGGGACGCAACATCTCTGCGTAAAGCCAAAGAGTCTAAACGATCAGAGATTCTGGAGTCGCCGACAATTCGAGCAGCTCTTCGCTGAATGCGGTCAAATGGGCAGAGTTGATATTTCGGTGCTCCAGCCCAGAGATGCGAGCAGTATTCCATATGAGGCCGGACTTGTGCCTTATAAAGTTGCATCCTGTGATGCGGCTGGAAATACCGCTTCGCTCTCCCGAGCACACCAATCTTTCTAGAAGCCAATTTGGCTTTACCCTCCAAATGACCACCGAACTGAACCTCGCTCGAAATGTCGACCCCCAGAATTCCTGTTTGTAATATATTGGGTAAAACTAAACGCAGGCGTTTCGCATTGCTGCCGCCAGAGGGCGTTCGGGGTTTTCACACTGCTAGCGTGAATGGCGTCGCCATTGCATTGTCCAGGGCGATATCGGTTTGATTTTAATACGCGGAGCGGTCTCGCGTCTTTTGCTTGTTGTTTAGTTTGAGTGATAATTGTGAATCTCCTGTTTGTTAAATAACTATTGAATTTGTGTTTGTGAAAAACTCTGTTATTGTGACTTTTTCTTGTGAGAGGTGAAACGTGGCTGGCTGTTCACATCTGACTGTTCCCGAGTGAAACTACGGGAAGAAATCTATTTAGTTGTCCTGGGGAATTGAGATCTCAAGGGTTAGGTAGGGTGATTAGGAATTCCCCCTTCCCGAAGACACTCAAGTTTGGATCCGAAGAGAAAGAAGATTTAGCTTGGTAAGTGTTTTTTTTAAGTGTAATTAATTTATAGGTTAGGTTATCATATAGGGCCCTGTAGCTCCCTTCATAAGCTACGGTGGTAGCAGACTGCGTTAAGTTAGTTAGGTTTTAGTCGGGCAAACGTGGTGCCGCGTGGAGATTTTTTCCCGGTACTTATTTTTACCGGTGGTTTTTTCCCGGTGAAGTTCCGGTACAGAATTCTTCCCGCCGCTTCGTTTGTCCGGATTCTCGCTGCCACATTTTCTGGCAGCAGAGCGTAGTTGCTCTGCACATTTTCTGGTAGCAGAGCGTAGTTTATCTACCCTCTATTTGTTCGTTTGTAAAAAATAATTAATTGTTTGTAAAAATTATTAGATTTTTCTTAGTTTGTTTGTATAAGAATATTTGTAACCTTTTTTGTATTTGTTTGCGGTTTGTACCGTGCGTTCCGGGTTTGTGCCATTCTCATACCTACCGCGGTTCTTCGTGTAGTTGCTTGATTTTGTTGTTTTTTATTTACCTTTTGTTATTTTTTGTTTGTGACTTGACGCGATGGCGAAGGCCTCCAATGCTAGGGCGACACTCGCCAACGAATTGAGATGGTTTGTGACGGCCGGAGGACTCCTGTCCCGGAAGGACAGGGAGGGCGCCATACTGCTAAGAGCGGATCACCTCCACTCACGATTGATTAGCGCGGAAGCGGCCATGGCGGCGCTTACCGAAGCCGATCTTACCCCGGAGGCCTACGCAGGTCACATGGCGGACATGGACCAGATCCTGAGTCTGCACGATGATATCGCGGAGGCGGTGACCGCAATAAGGGCGAGACAGGCTGGCGGACCAGCCCTCGCACACCTGTTAGACAGGAAGGACCAGCGGTTACTGGTCGGCTCCCCACCCTTCAGCTGTCCCACTTTGGGGGTAGGATGGAGGAGTGGGTAGCATATAAAAATATGTTTGAGTCCCTGGTCGTAGCACGACAGGATTTGTCGAAGGCCCAGAAGATGGCCTACCTCCTCTCCACTCTTGAGGATGAAGCGCGGTCGCTCATCCAGCACCTCCGGGTGGAGGACGACCAGTACGATACGGCTTGGGAGTTATTGAACTCCCGCTACCAAAACTTACGTTTGTTAGCGGATGCGCACGCCGCACAGTTGATGGCCCTGCCCAAGGTGGCCAACAGGGCACAGTTGCGCCTGCAGTTGCTCACGCCCGTTACAGTGGCCTGTAACGCGCTCCGCACACTGGGGCTGCCGGTGGACCAATGGTCTTTTTTGTTGGTGCACATTGTATTGGGCAAATTGCCCAATGACATCCGCTCGCGGTTTGAGCGCGAAAATGCGGAGCGGGATAGCACCACCCTACCAACATTCACTGACTTGGTGAAGTTTTTGGAGTTTGAGGCACGGGCTGCTGAGAATACCATGACGGACTCAGCGCCATCCAGAGCGCCTGAACGTAGGCCCTTGGAACCCTCATGGCGAGGGAAGCCCCCACAGGGACGGCAACCGCCACCGCGTGGAGCTGGTGTGCGGGTTGCACACACGGCAGCAGTCGCGGGGGACGCGGACTGCCTGCAATGTGGCCGGATGGGCCACAGCCTGCTGCAATGCAGGGACTGGCAGAGACTGCCAGTACAAGATAGGCGCCGCATGGCAAAGCGGCATGAACTTTGCTTTTATTGTTTGGGCGGTCACTATGCACGTGACTGTCCCAGTGCCATACCATGCAGTGCATGCCGTGGGCGGCACCACGCGATGCTTTGCATGAACCGCAACGGGGATGGCACCCGGATGTTGAGGCAGGGGTCCCCTATGGGCGGGGGCGCTCCTGCGCGAAGCCCTCCACCACCGGACGGAGGACGCGGCTTCGCTCGTCGCACCCCCTCGGGAGGGGGTCGCGTACCTGCGCGGGTCTTGGCGGACCGGGACCACGCGCCCCAAGGTCATGGCCAGTATGTAGCTGGCCAGGCCCCGGATAGGGCCCCCATGGGCGGGGGCCCTAGATCGGACGTGAGAGTGGGGACACCCCCCTCCACGCGGGTTACCACTACCCACCACATGCAGCCGCAGCGGTTTTCTCCGCCGCTGCACGAGTACCCACGGCTGGAGTACCACCCGCCGTACCATATGTATGGCCGGGCCGCGGGTTATGCCCCCCTCAGATGGGGATGTGCACTCGCCCGCCATATTATCCGGGTCAGTGGCGCGCCCCTGGTTTGGAGAGAGTGGGGAGCCCGTAACTAGCTTGCTCCCTTGCTGGGACAGAGCCGCGGACGGTTCTGCTCCCTACCGCGGTGGTCCGCGTATGGGGTCGTAGGGGGGAAGCCATTAATTTGAGAGCTCTGTTGGACTCAGGGGCTCAAAGCAGTTTGGTTACCACTCGAGTGGCACGCCAGTTAGGTTTAGTCGTGGAAGACTCGCCTGTGCCACTTCTTGGAGTTGGTGGCATACAAGTGAAGTGTCTGACGGGCCAGACACTTGTCACCTTTTCTTCGCTGAAGTCCTCCACAATGAGGATCACGACTTCGGCTATGGTAATGGATACCATTGCGGGTTGGCACCCCTCGACAGACATACCGCCGGGTGTGTTGTCTTTGGTTTCGGGTCTGGATTTGGCCGACCCCTTTGTCTTTCATCCCGGCCCAGTGGACTTGCTCCTGGGCTCGGACGTATTGGGTTGGATTTTGTTGGGTACACAGAAGGCTCTGGGTTCGTCTTCACTGATGGCAGTGTCTACGATTTTTGGTTTCGCCCTGATGGGCCCTGTGTTTGATAATGGCACCGCGGAGGAGCCACCGGTTGTCGCATCTGCGTCCTTGGCCAAGACCATGCAAAGGTTTTGGGAGGTGGAGGAGCCACCTATGAGTTCCAGGATGGATCCGGAACACGCTGAGTGCGAAGCCCTTTTTCGATCGACCACGGAGAGGTTGCCCTCCGGTCGGTTTGTAACTAGGTTACCCTTTGTTGCCTCTCGTCCTAGCCTAGGGCAAAGTAGGGCGCTTGCGGAGAAACGACTGCTGTCCATGGAGCGACGTATGCAGCGTGACCACGTACTTCGCGATAAATATATTGAATTTATGCGCGAGTACGAGGATTTGGGTCACATGTCTCCGGCTCGAGTTGATTGGAGCTCAACTGAGCATTATTTTTTGCCCCACCACGCGGTGGTGAAGGCCTCAACGGGCAAGTTGCGGACTGTCTTTGATGGGTCCGCACCCACTTCGAACGGAGTTTCGTTGAATCTATGTTTGCATTCAGGTCCCAAATTGCATAGGGACATAATTGACATCATCTTGAACTTTAGAAGACATCAAGTGGTTTTTGGCGCGGACATCCGGATGATGTTCCGCCAGACAGTCATACATCCTGAGGACAGGCGATTCCAGTTGATACTCTGGCGTGAGCGCCCTGAGGATCCTGTGACGGTGTATGAACTCAATACAAACACCTATGGTTTGAAATCTAGTCCCTATATCGCCATCAGATCATTGCTTGAATTGGCAGAGCGGGAACGGATCCGCTTTCCCCGTGGGGCTTCCGTGCTGTCACGTGACTTGTATGTTGATGACGTGTGCACCGGAGCCCAAAGTATTGAGGAGGCCCTCCTACTGCGGGATGAATTGATTGAAATATTGAAGACAGGTGGCTACGAGCTACGTAAGTGGTTGTCTAATGAGCCTAAAGTTCTAGAAGGGATCCCGGAGGATCACCAACAGAACCCTCACCTGTTTGAGGATGTGGATGATCCCAACAGGATAGCGGTGCTGGGCATGCAGTACCAGCCGCTAACCGATATTTTTACCTTCCAAGTGGACTTGGAAATACCAAAGGTCTGGACTAAGAGAACGGTGTTGTCCGTAATAGCTCGTATGTTTGATCCAAGCGGTTGGATCAGTCCAGTGATATTCTCTGCGAAGTGTCTTCTTCAGAGACTTTGGACTTTGGGCGTCTCGTGGGACGAGCCGCTGTTTGGCTCTCCATTGGATGATTGGCTCGAGTTGTTTTCATCGATTAAGGAAGTCAATCGGATTGCCTTGCCTCGTCGAATATTGCCACCCGGGAAATATCGAGCCAGCCTGCATGGCTTTTGTGACGCGTCGGAGCGAGGCTACGCCGCGTCAGTCTATATGCGGACAGTTGACGCCGATGGCCGGGTCAATGTCTCGCTTTTGTTAGGGAAGAGCAAGGTCGCCCCCATCAGGACTAGGCTGACTATTCCCAAGCTTGAGTTGAGTGGAGCTCACCTTCTCTCTAAATTGTTGCATCACGTTGCCAGTGAACTGGCGGCCACGGTCGAGATACGAGACATCTTCGCCTGGTCGGATAGCCAGGTCGCGCTTGCATGGTTGCGCGCGGCCCCACATACCTTGGAGGTTTTTGTTGGAAACAGGGTTTCCCAAATCCAGAATATCGGAATTGATATAACATGGAGACATGTGCCGGGAGAGCTTAACCCAGCGGACTGTGCTTCCCGAGGTTGTACGGCACCAGAATTGGTGTCACACCCGCTCTGGTGGGGTCCAGAGTGGCTGATGGGATCAGAAACTTCTTGGCCTGTCTGTCAGACAGATGTTACTTCTTTGAGTTTGACTGGGCTCCGTGTACATGCTGTAGTCGCTGAGACGACGTCGGAGCCGGATTGGCTACTTGCTCGGTATAGCAGCTTGGATAAGCTTCTGGGTGTTACCAGTTGGATTAAGCGTTTCATACATAATTGTAGAAACCCACAGGCAAAGCGGTTGGAGCCGATTGCAGGTGCAGAAGAGCGCCGGAGCGCATTGTTGCATTGGGTCCGTGTCGTGCAGACCGGACGGTTTGAGTCAGAGCTTCGTATTTTGCGCGACGGACGCGCTAAGTTGAAGGGCGCGGTCGCTCGTTTGAACCCGTACATCGACTCGGATGGGCTTCTTCGGGTTGGAGGCAGGCTCCGGAAGGCGGATCTTCCATATGAGACTCGCCATCCTCTGTTGTTGCCCAAGGGCGGACCCTTGGTGCAGCTTTTGGTGTCTGATCGACACATTCGTAACGCCCATGCTGGGTGCAATGCTTTGTTGGCTATTTTGCAACGCGAGTTTTGGATTTTGTCTGCCCGAAGAGCAATCCGTAGCGTTCTGTTTCGATGTATTGCATGTTATAGGTTGAAGGCATCCACGATGCAACCACAGATGGGTGATTTGCCCGCTGATCGAATCCGACCTTCGAGACCGTTTGACGGCGTTGGAACCGATTTTGCCGGTCCCTTTTCGATCAAGGCTTCTCCCTTTCGTAATGCCCGTATTGTGAAGGGCTATTTGTGTGTATTTGTTTGTTTGGCCACCAAGGCTGTCCATTTGGAGGTGGTATCGGCTCTGACTACGGAGGCCTTCATCGCCGTGTTGGATCGCTTTGTTTCGCGTCGAGGTCTACCTTCCCTTATTAGGTCTGACAATGGCACAAACTATAAAGGAACTGTAAATTATCTTAAGGATGTTTCTGTGTTTATTGATAAAAATTGTACTAGTTTAAGTCAAATTGCTGCCCAAAGGGGAATAACCTGGAAGTTTAGTCCCCCAAGTTGCCCCCATTGGGGAGGGATTTTTGAAGCGGCTGTGAAATCCGCAAAGACCCACCTCCGCCGCATTATCGGAGAAACGGCTCTAACTTTTGAAGAGCTGGCCACAGTGTTTTGTAAAGTTGAGGCGGTCCTCAACTCTCGTCCTCTCTGTCCGCTATCTCCAGATCCAAATGACTTGGAAGCTCTCACCCCTGGTCATTTTTTGGTGGGAGGGCCGTTGAATGCCCTGCCCGAATACCCGTGGAAGGATGAACGCGTATATCGGTTGTCGCGTTTTCAAATGTTGCAGCAAATGAGCCAGGACTTTTGGCGTCGCTGGTCGCTTGAATATTTGCATTTGCTGCAGCAAAGAGTGAAGTGGACAGACAGGACTGAGCCTCCCAGGGAGGGTGATTTAGTATTGTTAAAAGAGGCAAATTTGCCCTCATTGCTTTGGCGACGAGCTCGCATATTACGTTTGATTCTTGGCGGAGATGGCACTCCGCGTGTGGCTGAGGTGTTGGTCGACGGTTCGATTTTAAGGAGAGGTGTGACCTCTCTCGCCCGCCTTCCCGTAGAGTAAGCTAGCGGTCTGCTTCTCAGACCGGGACGGGGGATGTTTGTAATATATTGGGTAAAACTAAACGCAGGCGTTTCGCATTGCTGCCGCCAGAGGGCGTTCGGGGTTTTCACACTGCTAGCGTGAATGGCGTCGCCATTGCATTGTCCAGGGCGATATCGGTTTGATTTTAATACGCGGAGCGGTCTCGCGTCTTTTGCTTGTTGTTTAGTTTGAGTGATAATTGTGAATCTCCTGTTTGTTAAATAACTATTGAATTTGTGTTTGTGAAAAACTCTGTTATTGTGACTTTTTCTTGTGAGAGGTGAAACGTGGCTGGCTGTTCACATCTGACTGTTCCCGAGTGAAACTACGGGAAGAAATCTATTTAGTTGTCCTGGGGAATTGAGATCTCAAGGGTTAGGTAGGGTGATTAGGAATTCCCCCTTCCCGAAGACACTCAAGTTTGGATCCGAAGAGAAAGAAGATTTAGCTTGGTAAGTGTTTTTTTTAAGTGTAATTAATTTATAGGTTAGGTTATCATATAGGGCCCTGTAGCTCCCTTCATAAGCTACGGTGGTAGCAGACTGCGTTAAGTTAGTTAGGTTTTAGTCGGGCAAACGTGGTGCCGCGTGGAGATTTTTTCCCGGTACTTATTTTTACCGGTGGTTTTTTCCCGGTGAAGTTCCGGTACAGAATTCTTCCCGCCGCTTCGTTTGTCCGGATTCTCGCTGCCACATTTTCTGGCAGCAGAGCGTAGTTGCTCTGCACAATTCCAATACTTGGCTTCGCATTTAGGTCAGTGCCTTCAAAATGGAGCTCCTTCGCAAAAGGGGTCTTCTTGGCAGAGAACACACAGACTTGTGTCTTGTTGGGGTTGTATTGGACTAGGTTTAGTCTGCCCCATTCTGAGACTCGCTCAAGAGACACGTTAACGTCCGACGCAATACTGCTCCGACACTCCTCAGTAGCCTCACGAGAGAGATTAGCACGTCCATGATATAAGGCATCTCCAGTACTGTCATCTGCATAGCAATGCATGTTGCTGATATGCAACATGTCATTGATATGCAGAATGAACAGTGTGGGTGACAGGACGCAGCCTTGGGGGACGCCAGCATTCACAGGTTTGGATTCCGAGCATGATCCGTCTACAGCGACCTTTATGCTACGTTCCCTGAGAAAGCTGTCCAGCCATACGCATAATCTCTCGGGAAGCCCGTACGAAGGTAGTTTGGAGAGAAGCGCCTCGTGCCACACCCGATCAAAGGCCTTCGCCACGTCCAAACTAAAGACCAAAGCCTCGCCCTTACACTCAATTGCCTCAGCCCAACGATGTGTCAGATAGACAAGAAGATCACCAGCTGAGCGGCCGCGACGGAATCCATATTGGCGATCACTTAGCAGCTGGTAATCCTCAAGATACCCCAAAAGTTGCTGATTAATAATGGTTTCCATTATTTTGCATAGTATGGAGGTAATGGCAATAGGCCTGTAGTTAGACGGGTCCGAGCGATCTCCCTTTTTAGGGATCGGGTGCACAAGGGCCGATCTCCAAGACTTCGGGACAATACCTGAGGAGTAGGAGAACCGAAACAACCGCGTCAAAACCGATGCCAGCTCAGGAGCACAAGTTTTTAGCACGACAGCAGGAATGCCATCAGGCCCGCACGACTTGTTGATGTCCAGGGAACGGAGTACTTTGCGCACAGTACTTTGCACGAAGCGGACGTCTGGCATAGAAGTACTACACTTAGGAATTGATGGAGGGGTATTTCCCTGGTCATCAAGGGTTGAGTTCGCCGCGAAAAGAGAGGCCAGAAGGTCGGCTTTATCTTTCGGGGAATAGGCAAAAGAGTCATCGACCCTGCGTAGAGGTGGGAGCGATGGCCGACAGAAGTTACCCTGGACAGCTTTAGCAAGAGACCAAAATGCACGACTTCCAGAAGGATGGCGAGTGAGCCTCTCACCAACTCTGCCGATGAACTTGGCCTTAGCCGCAGCCATTTGCTTTTTGTAGGACCTGGAGGCAGAGTTATATTTTTTCCTTATAGCGCCGGTATTTGGATCAGCGGCAGCCCGCGCTACAGCCCAAGCTTGGTAAGAGTCCTGTTTCTGGCGAGAAGCCGAACGGCAAGACCCCCCAAACCAGGGCTTAGACCCTCCACCGATAGGCACCGCAGAATTTGGAATAAATAATTCCATCCCCTGCAGTATCACATCGGCGACAGCGTCGGCACAGGCGCTGGGATCATCCAGCGAGAAACAAACCTGCCTCCACGGGTAGGAAGCGAAAAATGTTCGCAATCCGTCCCAATCTGCCGATCTGTAGTGCCATACGCGGCGAGAACCAGTAACCGGTAAGTGTGCGACACGCGTAATAGGCACGATACTCCTTACCAGGCAGTGATCCGAGGAGCCAAGTGGCGCAACAACGGACACCTGGTAGTGCTCAGGATGCGAGGTTAGCAGGAGGTCCAACAAGGATGGGAATTGGTCGTCCACGTCTGGTACCCGCGTGGGCGAGGAAACAAGCTGCGTTAAGTTGTAGGCTAAAGCGAAGTCGCGCACAGATCTTCCCGCGTGGTCGGTTCTATTTGACCCAAGCCATTCGATGTGGTGGGCGTTGAAATCACCCAGAACCACAATTTCGGCGGAAGGGACTTGTGCGAGAAGGGTGTCAGCCACTGTCTGAATGTGCTCGATCAGCCGGTCGGTCTCGGGGTTCCCGCTGTGGGATCTGTACAGGCATCCATAAAACCGAATGCGGTCAACGCATTCTACTCGCAGCCAGATGGTAGACAGATCCCTACCAACAAGATTCACTAGGCGACGACAGCTTATACCTTCACCAACGTACACACACACACCGGCTTGGGGCACAAAGTTGTGCTCCAGATTGTAACCCGGGTATAGCAGATACGAAGTGTCAGCCGGAGAGGAAATTTTCGTCTCAGTAAGAAAGAGCAGGTCAGGCCTTGCCGTCTCGAGGTGATGGTGGACGGCGTTAAGATTGGAATGGAGTCCCCTAATGTTAGTGAAGTCCACAGAGAGCGTAGAAGGGGATGCCTGTACCTTATCGCTATGGATTCCCCTGGAAATGAGCGGCACTGTGCCCTCCCCAGAATACATAGGGCAGCCTGAGCTTAGAGGCTCAGGGAGGGATTCTCTAGTACTGGATCCTGGGGTAGTTGTTCTTTTAGTTCCGCTGGCATATTTAGGGGGGGGGGATTTGGGCTTCCGGCTCTCTCACTCACCAAAACGAAACGCAGCAGCTTTACACTGCTACTTCACGCTGGTATTCTGTGAGAGTGTGGTACTGCCCCGGTCGAGCCAGCCCATTTATGTGCTACTGCCAAAAAGGCAGCAACAGGGCTCTACCACCAATGAATGGGTGTGAAATGAGGTGCGATGAGCTGGAACATCAACCACATAAGGATGGAATCCCTGTCCGCGCCGTGTCGTCCGATGGTGGAATGGTGCACAAGGAATTAAGTCGTGCAATTCCTGAGCGCACTCACCGAAGTGTAGCCTGTAAAATACACACAGACTTGCAACTAGTCGGCGGTGATCGAGACTCTGAAGTCGTCCTGCCGTAAGCGACTCATCATCCACGAGTCTTCTGGCACGTGGATTTGCAATAGGTGGGGTTAGATTGACATTCTGTTGGCTCTATGTGCAAGATGACAAAAATGTAGCTCCTACTGTTTAGTAGGAGCTACATTTCTGTCATCTTACAGCTGAATTTTGCAAGATATACAAGGCGTCAATAGATTTCTTCCACGCTTGCAACTTTATCTTGATATTTGTCAGATAGAGTCTAGTCCACGTTGCCTGTATGATAAAACTAAATAATCATTTTTTTATTGGAAAACAACTTACTCTGTCGTAACCACGTCGTAACGTACATTTCCAATTGCAGTATCCACGCCATAACGCCACGCATTGGGCGTATGCCTGCAGAATACTTATAAGCAATAAAGTAGGCGTAAGCTTTATTTCTGTACTTGGTGTTTGTGAGCTGTATTGCATAGCTCTATGTGTATTAATATTACGATAGCCAGATCGACTGTTTATTTTCAACCACTCGGTAGGTGGAATATAATCTCTTGTGCATGTGTTCGGGTTATTTTTGTAATTTTCATGGTATTTATTTATTCAATTTTTTTTTTTAGTTTTTTTAGGAAAATATTATTATAATTTGTACCGTGTTTTATGCTCTTTATTTTTTTTTATTTGCCTATTTTGTGCTACTGTTGGGCCAAGGTTGTTCTTCATTAGGTTCAGTTATCTTCATTAGGTGTATACGGTGACTAGTGAACATTCCTATAACCATTTTTTGATATTATAATTCTGACTATGAATTATTTAAAACTCCATTTTTATTATATTTCGTATTCTTCTTGATCTGATTTTACTAGTAAATTGCAACATTGTGTTGCGCCTGCGCCGAATACGGCCAGATATGGCGGGCCGTTTATATTCCCTTGTTTCGCTGCCAACAATACTGTCAAGATAGTATACAATAAATAGTTTTGATAAATACGACCAAAGTGAGAAGTTATTGTACACAAATATTCTCACGCAGATATACTGTTGATTGGATTGTCAAATAAGCAATTCAAATTAATGAGATAAGTTATAAACAGGAATGTTATTGTTGGTGCATTATGAAATCCTACTAATATTATAAATGCGAAAGTTTGGATGTGAGTTTGTGAGGATGTTTGTAGACTCGATCACGCAAAATCAACTGGACGGATTTTGATGAAATATCGTATACGGGTTGAAAAATACCGGGAATAGCTCATAGGGTACTTTTTATCCCGAAATTCCCACGGGAGCGAAGCCCCGGGACGCAGCTAGTACTTGTAAAGAGTTGAAGGTGAAAGAGATATTGCACGTATTGAGACAAATAGATAATATCCAGAGCTTTTAAGATGAGGCTCAAGTATTGCCATCTGTTCTGAATTGGCCTCAACAATATTTTTATGTTTTACCACCTCTAGCTTAAAATTTTGAAAATTCTGCTTTTAAAAGAACACGAAATCATCTACATAAATAAAAAATAATTGTCAAAAATATTTTAAAACAGCATGTTCTTGATAACAGCTTTATCTTTTTAAATAATTGTTTATTGTTAAAAACAGTAGCAGACTTTAGTCATCACATCTCTGAAGGCGGCTATTACTTCCTATCCCACATACACATGTAGAAATCGATTGTCCAAGTTGCAAGGTCTAATTAAAATACTGTGGGTGGGTAAGTATCACTTTCGGTGAATGAGTCATGGCCTTTGATCTGGTAGTTCAAAGAATATCAGCCCAGCATTAAATTTTTGAAATTGAACTTATCGAGTTACCAAGTTTTAGTTGCTGTTCCGGTGGAGGGAAACTTGAGGAAACCTGCACATTAGCTGACTGATCAGTTTACTATATTGCGTATTCGACTACTGCCTTTAGAAGGCTGATCTCGAAAAGTCGTGTCAGATACCTTTAGGCGACTTAAAAATTCTGACACCAGTGTTAATATCGTTCGTTATACACCCAGAAAGAAATGTGGGTAGTGTCCTAAACCTTAAAGTTTTTTTTTTTAATAGTTTGTTTCATAATCTAAACATGCGCGGGAAGAATTACCTGATGCTTGTAACCATCTTGGTTGGAAACAATATGGCCTGCATAAAAATACAATTTAGAACCTTCATCCGGTCCTAAAACATATCTTTATGCTCATCTTTGTCTGAATTCGTATATTTTGTATGCAACCTTAGTTTAACATAAACATAAACTACATAAATATAACTTTCACTATCTATTGGAAGTAAACTTTAAAAAATATATATAGTAAAGGTTCGTCACGTATCTCCGTTTCCGGAATAACACCTTGGTACCATGCAGGAATTTCCGATGCATTGTGTGCATGATAATAGAAATTATATTGTAATTAAATTTAAGTTCTGAAGTAATAAAAACTCACCCGATTCAGGTGCAGTTAGAAATGGAGCTCCTGAGATGTTTAGTCTACTATGCAAATACGTTTTAGAGATGTCTGCATGGATTGATAAAATTCAGGACTAACTAATAGATGTGTTTCCGAAACATTGATGAGCACCCGACGAAATGAAGAATTCTAAAATTCAGATTCTAGACCATTCTTAAAATCTTGGTGCCTTTATGAGAGCCTATAATGTTCTGTACAACTCGAATTGTTACGGCATAATTCTCTTGATAATTTAACAATTTCGTCAAAGCTTTATGCAGGTAATTAATATATTATTATCCATGGTTGTGACCAGGATACATAAATGAATCAAAGAAGTCCAAAGCTGTCTATTAATACGTTTGGTTCTAAATACGGCGCTCTATGGCACGCTGGAGCTTCCTGCTCATTAGTATTCTATCGGAGATACAATGCTGGCGAGGATTATGCGAGGTGTTTTATTATAAAGTTTTTGACAGGTTTTTGTCATGATTCATGTGGCAAAACCGACTAAATGAGGCATGAGTGTTCTATTCTGAACATCCAGATAGATCCATTATTATTTAAATTGCTGAACAGACTAATTGAATCATAGCTAAGATATCAGATTACGTTTCAAATATATTTCAAATTTTAATCATACTCAGTGATGAAGTATTCATATTGTACAATAAGTACATAATAAAACATTAACAAATAAGCATACAAACCATAACGGAGGTGAAAGAGGCAAGAATTGTAATGCTATCTAAAGTTGGCGAAGTCAAACAGCGAAACATGATCAATGGTCCCAATAAAACATTCAAATATAACATTTGATTAATAGTGCCCAGCTGAATGAATTTACCTGCCATGAGATTGACAAATGAATGATACAAACGCCACAGTCTTTTTGATGAATGACTTGTCTCGTGCCTGCTGTTGTTGCGTTCATGTTTCTTCTAGTTGATTATGGACTTTATTGTTATTGTATCAAGAGCCATCAGACAGTTATAGTTTTCGATGTAGATGTAGCGCTAGCGCGTGCGTGACTCATCTTCTTTTGTGAATGAATGGAATAAAATGAAATAATCATATGCAGGTAGTAAATCGTAATGAACTATGAATTGGATATGGGTCACGCACGATTCCTAATACTTTAATCACAGAGTAGTTATATTTTGGAAAGTATACGGAATGTTTTTGCTATTTGATTTTTTAGTTTTTAGTAACTAAATTAATGCTAATTATAGCAAGAAGACGTAGCCCTAGAAGCTTTGCAAAGGGCATAGAAAGTGGCGCAAGTTGTCTAGTTATTCAAAAAATCTTTCCATTTAACTCCAATACGGTTTCCTCGTTGGAGGTTGAATCTTTTTAGAATATAAGTAAAAAGAAAAAGAAAACCCTTATATTCTTGTTCAGTATTTCACGTGCCATACCTATTTATTTGTGAAAATGTCTCTATTCTTTGCTGCTTTTTCGTTTCGAGTCTGTGTAAGACTCCAATTGAATAAGCCCGATGGTACTTGAACTTGCTGTTCATAAATTGTGGGTTTCCGTCCGATCCAGTGGTTTCTAGTTCTAGCTATTGCCTAGTAAGATTGGAGAAAATCTATAATTACCTCCCATATGGTTAAGTATATTGAACGGAGGAAAACCGGTCAAGTGCGTGGACGACAGACGCATGACATTGTTGTACCGTATATTTTGTTAACTTTGTAAGATTATACTTGTCCAAAGCAATGCCAGTTTCTTTTCTTAGAGCAATGCTGGTTTCTTTATTTAAATTAAAAGGAAAAAGTGAAAAGAAATCAACTGCTGGATAGATTTCTACCAGGATTTCCTCCTAGAACGGTTGCGTACAACCGACAACTTTACCAGTATCGCCACTGATGACACACCAGACTAATTGGCCGATGGTAGTACTAGGCTCCTCTTGCCTTTTGTGATCACGTGGTAGTTGCTCCAGAATCCTTCCATCCTAATGGCTATTTTGAGCACTAACAGCCACTTAAAAATATAATTTGTCTGCAAGAGGTACTCTTATAGATGCGATCTTTGCTAAATAAAAAAGCTGGTCCAGAATTTATGAATAGCAAGCAATGACACGCATAATTCTCTCATAAATTTAGCTCTTCTTCTCTCCAGATGTTTTTTTTCATCTTAGTGCCTTGTGCATCAGATTCACTATATTGAAATAACTGAAGACTAATACAACTTTTTTGATTCATGTATTTCCATCAAATTATTTCGTCTCCTGTAAAAAAGTATCTCATAGTTAATGCGCTTATAAATTTTAGACTGATATTTCTCAAAAGTCTCAGTTTGACGAGTAATAAACTATAATGTAAAAAGTAATAAACTATATAAACGAGTAATAAACTATCAGCGATTTACAGTTTATGATGGCTGCGGCAGGCTTTTCGAGTTCCAGTGTGATAGAGGCGCGGGGGAGCGTAAATAAAAGCACGAATGTTGGTTAAATACTGACTTTTTTTAATAGTTTAAACATCTCTTATATACTAATGGTTACACGTGTTACACAGATAGGTACCTATAGGTATCGGGTTACAAAGGGAGTGCCGAAGCTCTTATTACAAAGGATGCCGTCTATATTTTGATATTTAATTTGACACCCAGTTACATGATATCGTAATATGAAACTTATTTGTTTATACCTAAAGTTATACCTACACTACATCTCCTTCCATTAGGAAAAAAAAAAAAATGATAAGAACATTTTTTTTTTTTTTTTTTTTTTTTTTTTTTTTTTTTATTCATTATACAATTTTGTTCTATTTTTATGAATAAGTTTAATTTTACCATTGTCTATAATTTCTACATTCGGGCTTAAATCTCTTAAAACAACATATGGACCAGAAAATATGCTGGTCAATTTACTCCTATTCTCATTTTTTATCAATAACTTATCATTAGGCTTATATGTTATTTCATTAATATTGTTATCATATTTAATTTTTTCTGAGTTGTTTACATTTTAATAAATTGTCCCTCGCTTCTTTTTGTGAAGTTTGGATTCTATATCTTAATTCTAATGGATAATCACAATAATTATACAATGGATCGATATGAGAAGATAAATTGCTAGGCAAGCTGCACTGTTTTCCAAATACTAGCTCAAATGGCGTGAATTTAGTTTCTGTATGTACTGATGTGTTGAAAGCAAAACACCAATATGGTAACCACTTACTCCAACTTTGTGAGTTATTGTCCGTCTGTATTCTTAGATATGCTCCAAGACTTTTATGAGAATTTTCCAATGCTCCTATACTTTGGTGATGATATGCAGTTGATGTGAGTTTTTTAATTTGCAATAATTTACATACCTCTTGAAATGTTGAGGAGATAAACTCGGATCCTCTGTCAGTAGCTATAATTTCAGGAACTCCGTATCGAAGAATAAAATTGTTGACAAATGTCTCTGCCACTTCCCTAGAGCTTTTAGTTCTTAGCGGGTAAGCTTCTACATATTTTGTTAATTCACACTGTAAGGTTAAAATATAAGTAAAATTTTCTTCATCTCTTTCAATTGGTCCTACAATGTCCAAAAAAATTTTTTGAAATGCTGATTCAGCTGTAGTGGTTATTGACATTGGTTCCTTTTATGACGTTTGAATGTTTTTCTTTTTGACATTTTGTGCACTTCCTAACAAAATTTTTTATATCATTCTCTAATCCTATCCAAAAATATCGTCTTTTTATATTATTATACATTTTCCTTATGCCTGCATGACCACTTGTTGGTAGTATATGAAAATCATTTAATATTACTCTTTTTTCATCATTATTTGTTATCTTTAATACATCATTTAATATACATAAACACGGACCGGTCCAATCCTTAGTATTTTTAATTTCATGCGCTAATTTTTCTATAAATATATTAATACTTTCATTCTTTATTATTATTATTTTTTTTATTTTCATTCTTTACATTTCACACCAAGTTCCTTTACAAAGGCACGTCGTGTCATTTGTACTGGGGAATATGGTTTAATGTATAATGTATTTATATTTTTATCGTATATAAATGTTTTAGACTCTTTTATGTCTTTATTACTCATTTTCCGTAATTTATTTAGTTCGAACTTTGTTATAAATGTCATTTCTACGCATTCTGTAGATTTAGTATTTACTCCTACAACTTTCGGTTGATCAGGCCGATCGTTTATAGGTACTACATCATTAGAATCGACTTTATTCATTTGTTTTGTCATTTTCCGCGTCATTACATATAAACATTCATTCATTTCCGTTAATTCCTTTGAAGTAATTTTAATTCTAGATAATACATCTGCTACTGTATTTTCCTTTCCTTTCACATATTCGACTGTGAAATTATATTCCTCTAGTGCTAATCTAAATTTTGTTAGTCTACTAGATGGATCTTTCATGTTGAATAAATAAATTAATGGTTTGTGGTCTGTTTTAATTATAAAATGACGTCCATATAAATATGGTCTAAAATATTTAGTTGCCCAAACGATGGCAAGAAGTTCTTTTTCGATTGTTGCGTAATTACTCTCGGCTTTATTTAAACTTCTGCTCGCATAAGCTACCGGACGTTCATCATTATTTGACAACACTGCACCTATCCCATATCCTGAAGCATCCGTACTCAAAATAAAATCATTATTTGGTGAAAAGTCTGGGTACTGTAGTAATGGTGGACTACTTATTGCTTTCTTTAGTATTTCGAATGACTTTTGACAATTTTCATCCCACTCAAATTTAACCCCTTTTTACTCAATTTATTTAAATAGTGTGCTTTGCTTGCAAAGTTTGGAATAAATTTTCGATAGTAATTTGCTAACAACAAAACTTTTTACTTGTTTTTCGTTACTTGGTACTGGGTAATTTGTTATAGTTTTAATTTTATCTGGATCTGGTGAAATTCCATCGGCTGAAACTACATGTCCTAAATAAAGTAATTCCTTTTTTAAAAATTCGCACTTTATTGGATTTAATTTAAGATTTACTTTCCTTAATCTTTCAAAAATTTGTATTAAGTTTTTATTATGCATTTCTAAATTTCGCCCAAAAACTACAATGTCGTCTAAATAAACAAAACATTTTTCATATGTTAATCCTGACATAGCCAAAGTTATCATTCTACTAAATGAATTTGGACTAGTTTTAAGTCCCATGGGCAATCGTGTCATTTGGTATTGACCTGAGCAGAATGCAGTATATTTTCTGGATTCTGTCTCTAACTCTTGTTGATAATATCCTGAAAATAAATCAAGATGACTAAAATAAATAGATCCTGACAACGAGTCTAATATTTCTGTTATGTTAGGTAGAGGAAATTTATCATCTTGTATCCTATCATTTAGTTTCCTATAATCAATAACTAATCGCCATTTTTTAATTCCTGTTGCATCACTTTTCTTTGGTACCAGTAGAACTGGGCTAGACCATTCACTTTGTGTTGGTTCTATTATACCATCCGCGAGCATTTTATTTATCTGCTTATCTATCTCTTTCTTTTGTGAATGTGGTAATCTGTAATTTTTTACAAAAACAGGATCTGAATTTGGTTTCAAATATATAGTTTGTTTATATAAGTTTGTCACTGTTAATTTATCATTTGGTAATTGAAAGATATCTGCATATTTTGCGCATATTTTTTCTATTTCTTTTTGTTCTTCTGAATTTAAATGTTTTAATTCTAAGTTGGAAAATAATTCTTTTACCCTATCAGCATCGACTTTGTTACTTCCAAAATTACAATACTCGTAATCATTAAGGTTACATATAACAGGAATTATTTCTTTTAATTTTATTTCTTTGTCTGTAGTGTTTAAGATTTGAATAGGTATTTTTCCATTACTTGGCCTAACAATAGTACTGGCGATAAAAACTCCTTCCATTATTTCTTTATTACAAATCACGCAGTCATCTGTTTGATCAGTTTCAATATAAAAAATAGTTTCAGTTCGTGGCGTTAGAATGTAACAGGATCTGTCTTCATAATTTAAAGATACTATATTATTGTTCGTAGCTAGTGTTATTGTTTTATCGTTATAATTTATTAATGCTTTATATTTATTCAAGAAATCGTCTCCTAATATACCAATCGCATTACATGGTAATGAATTGAATACATACATTTTATGATTAAAGGTCTCATTCCCGGCTTGTAATATTAGATTTACGTATCCTATAGTCTGAATGCTTCCACCAATACCTTTAATAGTCATTGAATCATGTTTTATGTCTATATTTTTTTCTACAATATAATTATATTTAACTGCCGAAATTGTTGCACCCGTATCTATTAACCAAGGCTGATCGTTGTTATTTAGTTTTAATCGAATTGTTATTGAATTTCCGTATGTTAGCACATGTTTTTTAGTCTCGAAAAAACAGAGTATTTGTATCTTTTTGATTTTCGTTTTGAGAATCTTGAGTCACGACATTAATTATTCGTTTATTATTTCCAAATCTACCCCTGTTGTTATGATTATTATAATATTGTCCTGGGCGTCCGTGATTAAAGGAACCCCTGTAAAAATTTCTTCCTCTCATATTACCTCGTTGGTAATTAGATTGATGCCCTCTGTAGTTATTATTATTGTAATAATTATAGCCATACCTGTATGGTTTCCCCGTGTTTCCTCTATAACTCCCTCGTTGATGATGTGTGAATCCTCTTGTATTATTATTATTGCCTCGTTTGTAATTAAAGGATTTGTACGTACCAATTACTTCTGTTGATGTTGTTGTTTCCTCATCCAATGCTACCTGTACTGCATCCTTTAGTGAGGTAAATTCCTTTGCGCTTATAATAGTACTTATCCTTCGGTTGTTCAAGCCATCTGCAAATCTTTTAATAGCCATCTTTTCATTTAATGGTTTTAAAACCTTATAACTGCTGGCATTACCGTTGGCTTGAGCAATCGTAAGGTCTGTAAATAATTTTGATAACTCCTGACCAAAATCTGAAATAGATGTACCATTTTGGCGTAATCGTTGCATTTTTGTCTGTATTGCCGCTGCAGATTGTTGCGGTAGCAATCTAGCTCTCATATCTTTTAACAAATCACTGATTGTATCATAACTTTCATTTAACTTTAATTTAGCTGTTTTATTTAATCTACTTTTTAATACAAATTCAATCAAATTCTTTTACACTCTGGTTTTGTCAATGTACTACCATAGTACTCTATATTGTCTATTAACTGTTGTAGTATATTTTCGTCATCAGTTGCTGCTGGCAACAAGCCTAAGGCTGTTTTAAAATTGAATGTATCCATATCTGATATAACTTTTTCTCCCTCTTTGCAAAATAACTCTACTTCTTCAAACAATACTTTAAACTTATTAATTAATTTATTGATTTCTGCCACTTTGTCATCTGATATGACTCCTGTTTTTATTTCGTCACTTAAACTTTTTAATTGTTACTGAAAAATCTTCGCGTATAGATTTTGCTTCTGCCCATTTTTTAATTAAAATATCTCCTTTTCTTCTACTAGGGCCTATCTTAATTAAATACGTTTTTATCTCTTTTAATTTTTGATACAAAGCTGTAATTATATCTGTCATTTGCTAGTTTATAATTATATTTAATATATAATATATTCCTAATATATTTTTTTTTTTTTTTATATTTAATCTATATTAAAGTTAAAGTAATACAAATGGATACATTGAGAAAATATTATAGCACTGTAACATATTATATACTAAGCATACTTAAGTACTTACAGTTATATCGTCTATCGGTTCTCGCATAAGTTCACTGATTAACACAATTATTCACTTCACTTCACCACTTTTCGTATATTACGTCCCTTTCATATTTTAGTTCCCATATAAAAATATTATTGCTAGAGTAAATTAATTTTATTTCCACACACGCCTTCGTTCCGTCGCTAAATTCCGTGTCCAAGGCACTGGCCACTTTGCTCAACGTTGTTCCCGTAATTTTCTTTGGACACAATATAGGGTGCCCTGTTCTTCCCTCGATGTAGACTTTCACGGCCAATCTTCCCTCGATCCGAGCAAGCTGAGTTCCTTCGTGTTTAACTTCAAGCGCATAACAGAATAGTTGTACCTGCGCATTTATTTGTTTTACATAATCTTCCATTATGCTGATGATGCCGACTCTACTCTCTGTTTAAAATCTCTCCTCGGGTTCTCCGATCGATCTTCTTATTAAAACACTTGGTGGTGTATCGCAAGACCCACAGGCTAACTAATATTATCCCAATTACGATTAAAATGTAGAGATAATAATCGATTTGTAATAGTCCGTGAGCTATAGTAGAGCTGTGCTTCTCAATTGTATTAGTCTTCCCGATCTGAGTTAAGATATCAGTTTGACTCGCCGAGACCGGCGCGGCACTGTTTTGATTCCCCATATGGACCGAGATACCTGGTGTCGTTTATCTCAATGCTTCCGCGAGTGGCGCCTAGGCCATATCAATTACGATAGCCGGCGCCTAAATAACGCGTCGCGATGGCAGGGTCGCCATGTGATAGAGGGCGCGGGGAGCGTAAATAAAAGCACGAATGTTGGTTAAATACTGACTTTTTTTAATAGTTTAAACATCTCTTATATACTAATGGTTACACGTGTTACACAGATAGGTACCTATAGGTATCGGGTTACAAAGGGAGTGCCGAAGCTCTTATTACAAAGGATGCCGTCTATATTTTGATATTTAATTTGACACCCAGTTACATGATATCGTAATATGAAACTTATTTGTTTATACCTAAAGTTATACCTACACTACACCAGAGTAAGTGTTGTAAGGTTGCTTTACTTTGTTGGTGGTCCTGTAGACAAGACAAAGATTTTCTTTTCAGTAATGCCAATCAGGGTTAATTTTTCTTTAAGGATTCATTTCATATTTTCTATGCCTCTTGCCTCTCTATCTTCAGCCATCAAAATTGCGTTTCAATGACGAATTTGGAATCGCCAAAGTTGTTTTTGCTTCTTCTTTTTATTTAAGAGCTGTGCTCTTGTCGTCAGCTATATATACATTTAAGGTCTTGATCGAAAAGACGTCTTCCTGGACCTATTCTTCCCTTAACCACCTGGTTTTTGCGACTCTTTCGGAAATACTGTTTAGCCTATACTTGCAGTGAATAAAACAATTTATCCTTACTAACGTTTTAACTTCCCGTTAATTTTGTGAGTAATCTTAACTGTAATTACAGCAAAACAAGTAAAAGGGATGGGCTAAATTGCCTAAACGACATCGATAGACCACTTAGCTTGGGCGTGACGTTGATTGTCTGACACAAAATATGGAGAGTACAGGCAATATAGCAAACAGTATATTTTTGACGACTGAAAATGGCCAATTTAAAAAGAAATACTTTAAATTTTTGTTGCGCTATGTGAGGTTACTCATGTGCTGTTATGTCGGGATTGCCGACTATAGTATAGTTATAATAACCCGTTTATAATAACTGTATTTAACTTACTTTAGTTTTTTATTTTTGGATTTTTGAGCATCTCAGATGCAATGAGTACTAAAGTACTCTCATATAGAAATTAGATATGGTGAAAAAATTCCACGCGAGCAGGACTTACTTTAGTTTTATTGATAGTTATTATTTTTGCGTTCACCGCATTCGCTTCGGTTTTGTAAGTAACTATCACTGAAATTCTAGACTATCATTATTTTTAGTTTAGTGCGATGTCTTCTGACGATCTGGGAAACGTTTTAGTGACCAGTTGAGTTCAGTTAGGTCATTAGTTCTTGTTCAAATAGTGCATTTAAACTGCTAAGATAAATCCTAGATGAAAAACGGAAGACAGAATGTAATATACATATATGTAAGTGGTTATTGTAAGCCAACTGTGAAACTTTATGTATGAATATTTTCTTGTATTTTTGTGTGTGTTATATTATCACATCTAAAAAAAAATTAATAATGAAGATGTACCTTTTGTTAAACTGGCTAGTGACTATTTATCTACAACTATCACTTTCAATATTTTGTCAACAGAATGCAGCGTCAATTCAAAAGCTATTATTCTAATTTCACGACCTAGTGCTAACAATGCGTTGATATGCTATATATTTTATAATAATATAATGCTATTGTACTCACAGAAAATGTACTTGATTATACTATTAACACATTTGCGAGAACTCGTAAATACTCGTACTAGTAGCGTTGCATCACGTTATTTATTACTTATATATTATAGAAATCTACACATTTTATGGTTTTAATTATAACAAAGTATATACTATACATTTTTTGTTACTATGTTTTTAAAAAGTAAATTATTTTTATTCTACTTTGATTGAAGTCAAACTCACATGGAAGTGTCATTGGGATTATCATTATCATTTAGATGTTCATAGCATAAAATACGTATCACTATAATAAAATCAAGTTCTATAACATTTTTTCCTCGTTCCACTATCATCCATATACGTAAGAGAATCAATTCACCTATCGACCCATATAAGCCATAATGATACCAATATAGACTCCTATAGATATATCCCTGACCTTAAATAGCATAGCGATTAAGGTAAATCATAACCACATGGTGAAAGAGACTACAAAGTATGTTATTACTGGCATCCACGTCTAGTAAAATGCTATTACAAGAACCTAACGACAGACGTAATAAAGTTCAATCTTTTTAGACATGGTTGAACAGCTTTAATGAATAAATTGACAGGCGCACCATTCAAAGGTACATTTGATATGAAGAAAGATGTAGTTGATAGTCTAAATTACAGGCTTTACCAGATGCTCGTAAGAGATACAATTTAAAAGGATGAAAAATTTAAAGTTGTACCTGCACATATGTTTTAAGAGCGCTACTTAGTTAGAGTCTATTTTGGGTAGATCATTACTAACAATATAAATCTTACTTCGTTATGCACGCATTAGAACATTATATCAAGTACCTACACCTTGGCCTTTATATGTAACTATCCGTTGAAAAAAGACAAAATAAAGAAATCTATGTCAAGCTAAAGAGTATATGCGACATTACAACAATAGTCAATCAAATGCTGGTCATACGCGCAGCCTCCTGCCTTTGTTTTTACATTGTCGTCTTGAAAACCGCCTGCATCCGGCTTGGAAATTGGCGTAACTAGGACTTGGATTTCCTAAAAGGTTTTGTTATGTGCTCGTTAGTTCAGTCCACTGCATGTACGGCAAGTAGCTTTTGCCTTCAGCTTCGTCCGCGTGGCCCATTTGGGTGGAATTTCCGAAATTCCCTTCTTGGTTCTCATTTAGGCTACACGAAGAACCTCTGCAAAGTTATGAAGTTTTTAGCGGTTTCGTCTTATGAGTTTAGATTACCTAGTTGATGTATTGACATACGGGCTTTACTCAAACTTTCATCGGCCTTCAGTTTGATCTCTGCATTCATATTTTAATAAATGCCAACCAACGTTTTATATTATTGTTAGTAACTGAAAATAGGTCGTCAAGATTGTGATCCGGTTTCGACTATGAGATATACTAACACGGCTAGATAAGATTGGTCATTGTCAGGACTAATACTAAATTAGGCAGTCGGACAAATCCTTGCGTTTCGCAATATCTTTACTAGGTACGTGATACTTATCTGTTTGCTTATTCTGTTCTCGCAGAGTATTGTATTTTTGTATAGTTATAGAACCAAATAACAAGGACATTGTTTTGTTGTGGATTCAATAACTTTGACAGAGTCACGGGTAATGTATATTTCGCCATCATCTTAGCCTTTTCCTACTGCATTACACACTTCTTATGGATGACGTCCATAGTGCTAATTTATTCTGTGCTTTCCACATGCAACGTTAACAGTGGCTTAAGTGAAAAATTCTACAGCTACACTTATATTTCATAAGCAACAAACCAATATTATGTATTCGCCAGAATGCAGTAAAATAAGTGGTGCAATACAATCACAACAAAATATTCTGTTCACTTGAATACGAAACATTAACTAAATACCTCGAACTCTGGGTATTATTGCCACAATGCAAATCACTCCCAGTGGTATTTCGCGCAATTACCGCCGCTGCAGTGGCAATGATCAGATACACCTAATTCCGAATATCTCCCGCTTTAGATTTAGACATTTAGCACGACACGTATCAATAGGATTTCATGAGTTAATGAGGAATAAGGTTCGAATAAGGTAAGAATTAAGGTTTATTCATGAGGAATAAACTTCTAAAGGTGAACATTCTTTGATTTTAGACTTGAAAGAAGAATTATTATAACTTCACTAAGATCTAAATACGACCATGAAAAATTCTGTACTTGGAAGTTTATTGCTAAATTATAATCGTTATGACAGTGACTAATTATAAAGAGAGTGGTGATAAGCTTGATATTGAAAATAATAATTAGACAAAGACAACAACGTATAACGACATTAGAATACGTTTTATTGATAGTGTTTTGTGCTAATATTGTTGCGAGTTTATGCATATCTTGCCAAGAAGAAAAGTTTAGCTTACGTATAACTAATAAATAAATATAAAGAAACAGTTGCATTTGGACATAATATAATGACTTAGATCAAATCAAAATAGAAACATCACGATGAACCTTAACCTAGTGTCGCTACTGGAGGTCAAGGCATGTCAATAATACTCGCTAATAGGCCCAGCAAATGGTGGAATATGCATCTAGCATATGGTGGTAACAAGTAACGGTACGTGATTCTAGTTCAAATTAGGTTTCTCCATAATGTTCAGTGGTTCATGCAAATAAATTTTTGATTGATTGATTGATTTGAAAAGTTTGGTCTAAACATGTCTATCTCAGAGGAATACGCAATGTAGATATTTCAATTACCAATCTAAAATGTTAACAATAACTAAACTAAATAGGTACATAAAAGAGCTGTCTGACTGACTATTTATAATCAACTGTTTTCTACTTCCTTCTTCCTAATCGTTCCTTTAACCGAAAATACCTTCTCTTTAATCGTTACCTCATTGCTGAGGATAGTAGTACTCTTGCTCATCTTATCTACTAGTTCTCATTGTCTACTTCGTTCAGTCTGGTGGATTACCGCGCTGACTGTCATGTTCAGCTGTTGGGATATCTGATCTGCCCATCTACTGGGTCCACAACTTTGTGCCTTGAGGTCTTTAGAAAATACCTAAAATATAAATAATATAGTCCTCATAATTAGTTGTTGGGAGGCTGTAATTATGCTTGCCTCAATTTATATGGGAAATTATAACGAACCTAGCCCCTAATTGAGTGGTTGTGTACCCACAGATTAAAATGAAATTTATCTTAATGACTTAATATGGCACAATTTGCTCTTGTAATTAAACCCACGTTTTCCTGTAAAGTTATTAAATGAATTGTTAAATTGCAAGCGTTTAATACTTGGTCTGGAAATGGTAAACATTTATGGCATTGCTAACCCTATTGCTATTGGCATTGCTATGGTGACACTTTGTTCAAAATATCTGTGTTAATTTTAATGACGCCAGCTTTTGATTAGACCTTAAAAGTTACCGTGAGAATTTTATAAAATAAATACAGTTATGAAATAATCCTTTATTCCACAGCTCTGTCTTGATTTAGGTTTATCTGTGTGTTGAAAGGTCAGTCAGACAGGACAGAGGTAAACTAAGGTTTTATTTAATTTTATATATTTCTTGATTCTATTATATACAGCTCCAACCCCAGACCTCCCCGCTCCCGTTGGAATTTCGGGGAAAAATTAAGGCCCTCTGTTTATTTGGGTTTTTTTTTTAAATATATAATAGTAGGCCAAAAGCAAAACCCCCCATGGATAAAAACTTGGAGGAGGCCTTTGTCCAGCAGTCTTTAGGTTGAGAGAGAGAGGCCAAAAGCATGCGGGTTGCCTGATCGTAAGCAATCACCGTAGTCCATAGACTTCAACGACCCTAAAATGGTTACTTATGTGTTGCCGACTTTTTTAGAAAGCCATAGGCTCTTTTCTTGGCCGTTGTTTCATTTTACCAGTTTAATTTTTTCGTGAAAGAGTATCTGACATCCAAACAAACACGTTTATTATTACAGTATGACTCTGCAGAACTAAGGCAATAATTTACAAAACTAAATTAAAACCATTCCTTTAAAGTTCTCCTTCATGTTAAGTTGTTCCTAAAATTGTAAACATTAATGCGAACAAATCACGATATATCCACCAAAGTTCGTTAACTCCGTGTAGGCGTATCTTAAAATCTAAAACGGCGTGTCGTTAAGTTTTATAAGGCCCTATTTTTTAAATTATCTTTGGGCAAACAGCGCCTTAGTAGGTCGCAGGAACTACAAAGATACCTGCACTAAAACGGAGTCATTGCACTAGGGTTGACCCTTTTTGAAATGTTGCCTTATTACACGACTGACCAAAAAAGGAGTGTTATGTTTTCAGGGTTCATGTATGTAAGTATGTATATGTATGTAAGTTTCTTTATTCCACCATAAGTCCTGAACGACTTAACAGATTTTGATGTGAGTGGTATTGTTAGATTCCTTGCATTCCTCTGAGTGACATAGGCTCTGTAAGATGTCAGTCGTGTTTTTTATTTTGAAATAATTAGCTTGTTTTTTTATTAACATGTGTCTGACGTTTGAAAATGGATCTATATTTCTTAAAATATTAGTAGGTACTTGCTCGTACTTAAGTATTCGAATATTCGTACAATTTTTCGACTCAGACTGTTTGAAAATTGATTCTTCGAGATGAATCGAGTTTGTAAGTAATGAATTTGATATTCCGACTGATTTCCTTATTTTACTTGTTCACAGAAATAAAATAATTTGAAAACCTAGTAACTTCTTTATGAAATACTATCGAGCTCATGTTTATAATGCTAATGAGCTGTGGGCGAAACATTTGTTGACAATATTCCATAATATGACCATTTACATCTAATTTGACCTTTATTTTGACAATATTTGATGTTTCGTAATTTCACATTGAGATAAAGACATAATTATTGTAAGTTGTAGTAATTCCGACATAATTTCTCTGTTTGTAGCCAACCACAGACTTGGAATAAATAGAGACGACAATTTTTTTTTACATTCCATAAGAACCTAAATAAGAAGATCATAGTACTTTCAGTTATTTTGTTATAATAGATATTTTCTTTATGCTAGTGCAGATAAAATTACAGTTTTCTCATTGTTTAAAAAAGGAAGGAATCATATAACAAATTAATTGGCTAGAAAATAATTATAATAATGGTGAAAATAAATTATTGCAACTTGTGTAAGGTAGTTGCGGTTGCACCCTATCCTGCCCTTGCAGGAAAAAAACACTGTCGTTCGAATTTTCATGAAAATGTAAATAAAGTGTAGTTTATTGCACGAAAGGGTCGTGCAAAAAAACAACACTTAATTTACATTTAAAGATCAGAAACTCACAAAATATCGCAAAATACGAGTAATTGCTAATTAGTAAGGTGACATTAGTCTATTCTACTCAACCATTAAACTCTACGTTGGTAACCCTACAGCGCGTATCAGCGTGGGCGGCAGTACAAGCGGCATGCATCATTTTGTAACTGCACCGCGGTTCCGGAGGCTAAATATAACCCGGCTTGCAATGTAACACTGCTAGATTAATGGCGTAAACAATGTAATGGGTAACGATAGGGCTTATTGGGGATTAGAGCTCGAAATCCACGTTTTTTGGGAACGTGGATTAACTATACTGTAACTGTAATATTAGTACGTAATATCACTATTCCTGTAACAAGTTATTTGGAATATTAGAAGAATGGGCGCAAGCCGCTTCCTAGGTCTATGTGAAAATCTATGGGAGCAGTCTTTATCCAGCAGCTGAATTCTTGTTACTAAGAAGATGATGATTATCTAACGATTTAACGTTCCTACATTCGATTATAATAACTTTATCATAGAAAACTCCTCAAGATTTTGTTTCCCACGCACTTTCACCTAAGTATAGATTTTACTTTTTTGACTAACGACTAACTACGATTCTACTAAATTACATATATAGTGCCTCAGTTGTGTCTAAAAGCCAAAGAGATACACTAAAGCTTAGAGATCTTGTCGGTTTAGTACCTACTATTTCTCTGGCTTTTCAGACATCATTGAGGCACGATATCTACGTTTGTAATAAGTGGAATCGGCTCCCTGTTAAGGCGTGACCTGCGCAAAAACAAAAGGTCTTACATGTTAACCCTTCTTGTTGGTTGTCAACGGCCTCTGTCGGCCAATGCAGTTAATTGTCTTAATGGTCACATAAAGCTGGTCTTGGTTCCTTTTTGATGGGTTCTAGTTTGTAGCCAGATATTGATCCCGATTGAAGTTTATAAAAAGAGATTTCATCATTATCTGATGTTTTAATAGAAGAAAAATCTAGAACTTATTTGGTACGTCAACAGTACCACTCTTCGGCTTGCAGTTGGAAATAAAATATATTGTTTAAACTTTTATGGTTATACAAAATCGTCTGCAGAGCGTGGAGTCAATAGTTATTCTTAATCAGTATCAGCATTCCATAGACTAAGTATTGCCAGGTATGCCTTCCTGTGTCCACGCGATCCTTCTTATATTGCTAGGATTGGAATTCTTCCAAAAATCTAGTTTTTTGCTGGTAAAATCTCATTAGTTTATAGACAAAAACAGAGTCTATGAAAAACTGAACATCAACCAATATAAGGTCATAATATAAGTATCTATCTTTATCGATGAGATGCTAAAGAATGGTAACACCAGGAACACACCGTGTCCATGTCTCGATTTATGCCCACTCAGAAGCGGGGCTGCGTCAGACTTCGGTCGGTGAGACCTCACAGACAGACTTATAAGGAGAGTAGCGGCTCGCTGAAATATTGTTGGGAACCACTGATCTGGCAGTCTTCAACAATGTTACTAGGTGATTTATTTGTAACTAGTGGGAATTTTGGGATAAAAAGCTTTTTTCACTTCTCATGCTCAGAAAGTGCTTATTTGTGCAGGATATAGGCTGCACAAAATCGAATTTTGTGCACAAGGGCATTAACGTATCTACTCATAAATGTATCTATATTAAGGCAAAGATAATGAGCCATACAGCCAAACACAATAAAAAGTTCATAGATAGAATTTGTTATTTTATAATTTTTACTTTAATTTATTTGCCTTATGTGTTTTTTAAGACATAAATAATATTAAAATTATTTAATTAATATAAGAAAATTATTATTGCAAAATTAATTTAATAGTAGGCTGTATAGGTCTGCAGCCGAAGCCTAATATCAATGTCGTAAGATGTAAAAAAAATGAAGCGGCGGGAAACAGCTCTTGTTTTTTCGTGCGTTTTCTGTTTTATTTCCTCGCAATCGAAGTGAAAAGCAGAGTTTATAACTCGTCCACAAAACGATTTTTATCCTCGACATTACTATCAGCCCTCGCCTTCGGCTCGGGCTGCTAAAAGTCTCGGATAAAAATGGTTCGTTTTGTGCACTTGTTGTAAAATCTACTATTTATGCTATTCCCAGTATTTTTCTACCCGTGTACCACATTTTATCAAAGTCCATCGAGTAGATTTTAGCTGATTGAGTAAAAAACGAGTTAAAAAAGACTTATTTTAACAAAAAACAACTTTTAAAGTAACAACTTAAAAAAAAAAATTTTTCGAGAATAAAATTCGGTCTTTGGAAATTGGCTGTGTGGAAAATAACTTTTAATAGAAACCATCAACAATTTTTTTTAATAGTAGGTACACATTTATTATCTGTAAAGAAATCCATAAGTACCTACAACTTTTGATTTCAAACTACTCGTATAAGTATATTTATTGATACTCTATACAAGGTTGTGATCGGAAGTTTATGATGACTAAAAAGTAAAACCATTTAAAAGCAGATTTACACACAAAGATTCTTTCATTTTAGGCAACCATAAAATGTACTTATCCTGAATCGAGCAAGCTTGCTCTGTATTTTATACATTTTATCACTTTCGTTAAGTAGGTCTATTCAGAAAAAGAGTGACCATTGTTAAATTCTCTCTTTGTATGGTTTTCTATATATGTATAACAGGGAAACCTAAATAAAGTATTGTACGGAACCCTGTTCTCGATAGTTTAACTCACTCTTGGCCGGTTTTTTTAATGTAATGTAATTTTTAATGTGGAAGATACAACATATCAAACAGATTTGATAAGGATCAAATGTATCTTTCACGTATATGGTCACTTGTTAGACCACAGAAATCGGAATAAAAAGTAGGTCAAACTAACAATAGCTTGAAATCCCTTCTACTATTTTTTATTTCCCAAATTGTTCGCAACTCCCAACAGTAGACAACACACCAAATGCTTGTTCCAAAGTTTTTTTTATATTTCAAGATTTTACCAATTTTCATATAAATATAATTGGCATCAGAATAAGCCTTTAGTTGCGTACACAATACAATGTATTTCGATACTGAGTTTTATGGTGACACTGCCACTGTTTATGCTTTCCTGGTATTGGTTATTATCATTTGTATTCGATGCCAAAATATATCTCGTTCTAAGTCACCGTTGTTGTCGAAACTGGCGTTTTAAAATTAAATTTCGTTTGCAATAAAAGATAGGCATCCGAAAGAAGCTAGAAACATTTGAGATGTGGTGCTATCGCAGAATGCTACACATAAGTTGGACGGACCCGGACCACATTACTAATATTGAGGTTCTTAGACGCATGAGCTTGTGGAGCTTGTTCGGACCATTAAAATAAGAATAGTCACATACCTTGGTCATATATTGAGAAACACACAATACCATCTCCTTCAAAACATCATGATGGGAAAGATTGCTGGAAAGCGTAGAGTGGAAGGACGGAAGATGTCTCAGGAACATCAGAGAGTAGATGGGAATCAAAACAGCGGAACAACTGTTCAGACTGGCTTTGATCAAGGCTAAATTTAAGGAGCTGACTGCCAACTTTCAGTGATGAATAGGCACATAAAGAAGAAGAAGATGCACTAAAAGATTTCAATAAATGAAGAAAGCATTTATATTTTGGTCAAAGGCTACCTACGACTTCTAGATATAAATCTAGTTGTGTCCCGTGGCTTTGCTTCCGTGGTGATTTCGATTCCCTACAGTGTCTATTCATCTAAAAATCTTAAGATTTTTTCGCAAATCTGCGCAAATTCATTTGATAATGAATTTTCAATACTTATAAATTTAAACCGATCTAATCGAGCGGATCGGACTACAAGTATTAGTAGACCGTATCGATTTGATTTATTTATTACGACTACATAATTGCAATTTGCTGTGCATTTTAATATAGGATAATAAGATTGAAACTATACAATTATTGATTTGCCTTATATGATATGCTTTGTTAGATCTCATTATAATAAAATTAATGTTAATTATTTTTCAAGTTCTTGATTTAAAAATAATATAGGTCTGTATGTGGTGATACACATACGTATCACATCCTTCGTTGTTCGTCTGTCTGTCTATCTAGAAAACGTATAGAAGGATCCTTCCCTAGAATCTGTCAGATATAAAAAATATATACAAAAAATTCATAAATGTTATTAATTTCTTTAAAATAAATAACAATCTTTTTTGTGTGACCGCTAATACATTCTTCAGGATTTAACTAATAAATTACCATAGCCATAAGGCTATGTATTAAAGCTCGCTTACTAAGTACGGTATTTTATAATATTTAGAAATAACGTATTTTATGGGAACTAAGTAATTGTTAAAGCGTAGGTCTCATTTAAACTTAGCATTTAGAAGAGTATGCGTTGATCACTTCCTACTTCACATGTATGCTTTGTGGGCGAAAATGTTAGGGCTGCTAAAGATACAATTCGTTAGTATTGTACTTTGAGTAAATGTGTAGAATGAAAAAATAATCTCCTATTTGCTATAAATTTGTGACCATGAGAAAGTGTTTGGCTAGAAATGGACTGATCCGTGCGTGGTGGGGCGCGTACCCATGCCATGGTTAGGTTTGGGTTGGACCTTAGGAGTGACGTGTGGAACCAAATGAGAGGCTAGTGTTTGATGAATAGAATATAATATGTTTATTTCTTAGATAAAAAACACAACACAACAAAAAAATAAAAATACAAAAAAGAATGAAAACATGCCGACAACAACATAAATACTCTGCACAATTTGTGCTGTGTAGGTATCCAAGAAAAGGGATCCACTCAGCATTTACCGTCGAGCCCACAAATTGCGGGCTCGCGACGCTGGTTTTCAGTGGAACCTTTAAGTGAGATATGTCACATACGTTTGTGGCAACTGTATTATCCATTTATATATCCGATCAATAATAAAATAAAATAATTAAATTGTTTAAAACTGTGATGAGAAAATACAACCATAAAATATAAAAGTACCCAGCATAGAATCACAAATTACCACCAGAAATACCCAAAGGCGTACATAGTGTGATGTGTAAATAATGTGTAGTTGTGCAACATGACCTGCAGCAACTACTACCCGTCCTTGTGCGGCTACCGCTGTCCTAGCTGTAGTTCAATCAAAAAACTCTTGTACTTGGTTTTAAAAGTATGCACTGATTTTGATAAACGAAGAGGAGGAGGCAGATTGTTCCAGCATTTGGTAGCCGCGTACTTGAAACTGCCACTGAAAGCAGCAGTGGAGTGACGAGGCATGACGAGAGCATAACTCGAAGCTCGTGTTCGAGCTCTTCTCACATCACGTGCCCAAATCAGTTTATCATATAGGTAAGAAGGCTTTTGACATCTAATAATACCAAATAACAGAGACGCAAAGTGCAACTGTCGTCGGGCGTTCATTTTCAGTATTTTAGCGTTATTTAAATATGGTGTAACGTATAAGAATTATTTTCAGCCCACGATTTTATTCTTAAAAGGTCATCATTGAGTTCATTGACAGTCATCTCAATATTTTTGGGATCACACGAAATATAATTTAATTTTATAATCCGTTAATATCCGATGAATCCCTGGTTGTTTTGGACTATAATTTGAGGTAGGAGTTGTTTACCCTGTCTATTATAAGCTGCGCATATTAATTTGGGAATAGCCTCATCCTGACAGTTAATATTCGAACTGAATCTAGTGCCCACAATCCCAAATGTTATTTTTACCTATACTGTTTACCACTCTGGTCTTCCATTTCTGAGATCGGCCCCCTGAACCCATGATATTCTGATGTTATATTCCGACATGTTTGTTACTTCATCAATCACGCAAAATACATTGAACGCATTTCGAAGAAATTTGGTATTCGGATAGAGAATACAATAGCAAATATGCTTTTTATGCTAAAATTACCACGGAAACCGTTATTTTCATATTGGACCAAGCCATTTGAAACTAAGCCCTCAGACTCTCCGCCCTAGCTTTCACAAACAGGGCCTAACATTTAGATAGACAGATAATTTTTGACGGTAATCTGACAAGTGACAGCCCTGAATGGCTGAATGTGTCAGGCGTGCAACACGCGCGTAGGTTTGAAATTCGCGATTGTCGTATGAATGATTTATTTATTCGCTTCGTATAGCAAACACTGATTTATCTGACTCAGTCACTTGTATTTGCATAGATTTCTGATGATATAAATCACATTTGGCTTTAATATAATGTGGCTGTAAATATATGGACATTTGTGCACGATTCTCCCATTTTATTGTAACGGAACGATCTATCATCAATGAGGGATTTTCCGTGACACAAATTAAAAAAAGAAATAGTTCCAAATGACTTCATAGATGGCGCTTAGTAAAAGCCGAGAGAAAAAATTCCATACAAAAAGCAAAAAATCCACGGGATTGGCATTAAAAAATAATAAAACTTAGTAAAAAAAAAAAACTAAAAAGTATCTATATTGTGATTTGTGCAACTGTCAAACTGTTATGTGATTTTTTTTTCTGCCTCTGGTTGAAAAGTAAAAGCGCACCATATAGGTTCAGCCATTATTACTACTCGGCTTTCATAAAACGCTATCTGTTGAGACTTTTTTGTACTATTTTTTTTTTCTTAATTAGCTGTCAGAAAAATCGCTCATTCCATTATTCGTGTGTCTGCTAGCAATATTATATTAATGTCACATAGTGTACCCAAGGATTTGACATGTGTTATTATAACGAATATAAAGAAATCGATACCTATATTTATATCTGAAAAAAATATGTGGGCTGTTACATTATTATCAGATCTTTCATTCGGACTTTCATCTTAGTGAACTTCTCAATCGGTTTTCTTTTTACCAATTTGAGTGATTAGCCTAACGATGAACCCTCTGTTATCCGGGCTTGGGACCGGCAGCACCGTCGACACGGTTACTGGCATTCGGGAATATAATTATTTATTATTTTATTTTTAACACACTAGCAGTGTTAAGAAAAAATGTCCTAGCCAAATGTTTTTCAGTTGCCCTGGCTCTTATATCAACAGTTCAGATGTTTCCACAAATGAAAACTAGTTACTTCACACGGTCGTCAGTTCCACTGAAACGGCTAAGTGTTCTAAACAGCACTAATACACCGTATTAGTAGTTTCCCTGCACGACTTTCCGTCACTAACTCCGCAATATTCCAAATTACAGCATCGCCTGCGGTGACGCTGTCTTCATATGTTTCTTAGAAATGTGTCACATTTGCCGGTTCTGACGTCTTGATGTTGAGGATATTTCATCTCCTTTTCGTTTACTTTATGTGTACCTAGTATGTATATATTACTAGAGTGCAATAAAGTATTTTATATTGTGTGTTTCGCGTGTAGTTTTAGTTTAGCTACTAAATTTGGGCGGGGTTTCAATAACTAGATATGACTTCCGCCACGCGTTGTCTGTCTGTCTGTTCACGATAAATACTAAACTGAACGGAGTTTGCTGCTGGGGTGGGTCATTAGGAAGGTTTCGATGTAACATAGGTATGCGGGCGAAGTCGTGGGCAACAGCTGTAGAGACTAAATTCTGAAATCTCTATTTTATCTCGACACGTAAAAATCAAATGATATTCTTATGAGGTGTTTTATTACTTTAAAATTTTAACATGTTGCACTTATGAAAGCATGTGAAAGTCTGCCTCTTACAGCATTTAGAAATATTTATTATCTATTGTAAGTTATTTCCGAGGAGTCATAATCATAACATATTTTACGTTCGTTATTAAATCATTAGTGAAAGGTGGAAGCTTTTCGTCATACTCGTGATCAGCGACTCTCAAAAGGCAGTCTGAATTTAAGGAAATTCCAAATTCGGGTTGATGAGTCATTCGAACCAAAAATAGAACCTTCGATACTGGCCGCTTTGTAATTTTTTTCACGAATCGTCGTATTCAGAGATGGGTATAAACCGGCCCTGGAATAAACGTGAAATGGTTTTTGCCCGACGTAAACCCATCTATAAGTGGGCCTTACGCCCGGGAATAAACTGGCAGAAACCGTTTCTTCCCGTGGCGTAAACCCATCTCTGGTCGTATTTAATCGTAATATGAAAAACTTCTGAACTTCGGTACCTTTTCTCAGACATAAAAAATCATATGGATAGATACAAATGTTAGTAAAAAATTATATAAATTTGTGCATAACAGTCTGCAGTCGTGTTCGGAGTAGCACTTTAGCTATCACTGATGTGGTGAAACTCGCAATGAGCAAAGCTCGTGTCGTTCAAATTACTTAAGAAAATGCAGCATTATGTAAAATTAGCGTGGTAATGCTGTAATGTCTATGCTTTTATCACTTACGCGATTGTTCCTTACTACCGGCAATACATGTAATGGTTGTGGTAGAAATTGTGCTTTCATGGCACATACAGTATGTAATACACAATGCACACCAAGAATATATATAGCTTGTGTGGAACTTCGCACTTTTTTATGGAGAAAATTTTATGCAATCGTGTTTTTGAGTAACATAGTCACTTGTGCTAGTTCTAAAGTTTGCTGCATCTTACGCCCATACCCCCTTAATAAATAAAGAACGACTGGAAAACGCCGAAATGAATAAATATGGATAATCATGTCAAATGGTAGTTTTATTATATAGAACGTTTGCCTCTTGCCCTCCTACTCGTATTAGTCAATTAGTGGTTTCATTATCAAATGTTAATTACTTTTTTCTTGTGCAGGCAAAGTCGGAAGAGCAGCTGGCATGCGAGAAGGAATGGCTGCAGACGGGACAGATGTGGCTCGCCCATCGCGGCGGCTTCACGGCCGTCATCAGGGAAGGCGACGCGGACGCTGGCCGGGCCAAGGTCCGGGTGGTCCAGACTGGGGAGATACTTACCGTGGATGAAGACGATCTGGAAAAGGTTAGTGCTGGTCGTTTATACTGTGACTTTATTTGTGTCAATAGACATAGGTCTTGATTGTATTTGAGATACGGATGGTGGTCGTAGTGGAAAGGAAATCTTTGATAATGCAAATGTTGCTTCTGATGAACTGTCAGAGACTGACCAGAAAGTAAGAGAGTAGTAAGAAGACGGCAAACAACCATTTCAAACAATTACGGAAAAGGATTATCATATGACAGTGAGAACATTTAAAACAATGACTTGCTATGTATTCCAGGCCAATCCACCCCAATTGGAGCGATGTGAAGACATAGCGTCCTTGCGTTGCCTGAACGAATGCGGCGCACTCAACGTACTCCGATCTCGTTTCGCGGCCGGTCTGCCCCACGCCCGTGCTGGTCATGCTCTCCTGGTGCTCGGCCCGCCGAAGAAGTCGGCTCCCATTTATACTGAGAAAGTGAGTGATCATTAGTTACAGCGCACTCAACGTACTCCGGTCTCGTTTCGCGGTCGGTCTGGCCCACGCCCGCGCCGGCCATGCTCTCCTGGTACTCGGCCCAGCGAAGAAGTCGGCTCCCATTTATACGGAAAAAGTAAGAATAAGAATAAAGAATATTAGTCTCTCCCATGGATTTCCAAAATGATAGGCTAAAGACGCATCTATAGTTCTATGAATCTCTGTCTACGGCCACTTAATACTGTTGCTATCTCTTTCTAGGTGGCGGCCATGTTCCGAGGTTGTCGTTCAGACGACATGCCGCCGCACGTGTTCGCCGCTGCACAGTCCGCTCACCGCTGTATGCTGGCGTCGAGACGAGATCGAGCTATTGTATTCCTTGGAAGGTGAGCATCATTATCACCATCAGCCATTAAAATATATGATACACTAGCTTTTGCCCGCGGCTTCGCCCGCGTGAATTTCCCACGGGAACAGTGCTTTTTCCCGGGATAAAAAGTAGCCTATGTGCTATTCCAGGTCATTATCTACCTCTGTACCAAATTTCATCGAAATCCGTCCAGTAGATTTTGCGTGATTGAGTAACAAACATCCTCACAAACTCACAAATTCACAAACTCACATCCAAACTTTCGCATTTATAATATTAGTATGGATACATTTTTTCACGCCTTTTTTCCGTGGGGGTAGACTAGCGATTTCCACTTGCTACAATCCTTACAGATCTCTCTCGCTCGCTTTACACTCATCACTCTCTTCGTAATCGCTTATTATGATGTAATGGACTGTAATCACGTTTAACGAAATCACTTTGATATCAATTACCTGAATCAGACACGGTATCGCTGATGGAAGTGTGTGAAATTTCACATTATCGATGCTAAGCCTTGTATGGCAGTTTATCCATGAATATTTTATCATTTTAAAGGGAGTATTAAAATTGAGATTTTCTGTGATAAGGTTTTAAAAAACGCCCATTCATGTTTGATTTTATTTCTTTGATACATATAAAAAGAACGGCGCTAAGCTATGATGCTAAATGCAGGTTTTCAGAAGAAAAGAGTTCTGTAGCATTTCGTGACTGAAGGTTGTGAAATATTTATTTGAATAAACTATTGAATATTTGGTCCCGATTCGTGAACTCGGTTCAAAATCCAAGTCAAGTTCTTTTGTACCATTCGTATGTCATTTTTAATAACATATACATAATGTGCTTGTTTTTGTGTTTGTGTCTATCGTACACGAGCTTATTGGTGCTTAGTATTTATTTATTCGTATGGCATTCATATTAAGTCGTTCAAGATTATTTATAAGGTAACTGTTAAATGCTTTAAAGGTGCTTAGTATGAGCAATTAAGGTTGCTCAAATTAGAAAAGAGAAAAGTGACAGAGTCATATGCGATGGTTTGGCCATGTCATGAGGAGAGACGAGGAATACGCTATCAAAAAAAGGCTCTGGCTATCCCACAGAAGAGGGGCAAAGGCAGACCGGCGCCGGTCACGTGGTGGCAACCATTATCAAAAAATAAACGATTGTTTGTAATATATTGGGTAAAACTAAACGCAGGCGTTTCGCATTGCTGCCGCCAGAGGGCGTTCGGGGTTTTCACACTGCTAGCGCGAATGGCTCGCGGACGGTCGCAATTGTCCTATGCGATATCGGTTTGATTTTTAATACGCGAGAGGTTCCGCGTTCTTTGATTGCTAATTAGCTTGAGTTGTGTTTGTGAATTTCCTGTTTGTTAAATAACTATTGAACTTTGTGTTTGTGTACCCGTCATGGTGACTTTTTCTTGTGAGAGGTGAAACGTGGCTGGCTGTTCACATCTGGCTGTTCCCGAGTGAAACTACGGGAAGAAATCTATTTATTTGTCCTGGGGAATTGAGATCTCAAGGGTTAGGTAGGGTGATTAGGAATTCCCCCTTCCCGAAGACACTCAAGTTTGGATCCGAAGAGAAAGAAGATTTAATTTGGTAAGTGTTCAATTGTATTTAATTTATAGGTTAGGTTATCATATAGGGCCCTGTAGCTCCCTTCATAAGCTACGGTGGTAGCAGACTGCGTATAGCTTAAGTTAGATTCTAGTCGGACAAGCGTGGTGTCGCGTGGAGATTTTTTCCCGGTACTTAATTTTACCGGTAGATTTTTTCCCGGTAAAGTTCCGGTACAGAATTCTTCCCGCCGCTTCGTTTGTCCGGATTCTCTCTGCCACATTTTCTGGCAGCAGAGCGTAGTTGCTCTGCACATTTTCTGGTAGCAGAGCGTAGTTTATCTACCCTCTATTTGTTCGTTTGTAAAAAAATAATTAATTGTTTGTAAAAATTATTAGATTTTTCTTAGTTTGTTTGTATAAGAATATTTGTAACCTTTTTTGTATTTGTTTGCGGTTTGTACCGTGCGTTCCGGGTTTGTGCCATTCTCATACCTACCGCGGTTCTTCGTGTAGTTGTTTGATTTTGTTGTTTTTTATTTACCTTTTGTTATTTTTTGTTTGTGACTTGACGCGATGGCGAAGGCCTCCAATGCTAGGGCGACACTCGCCAACGAATTGAGATGGTTTGTGACGGCCGGAGGACTCCTGTCCCGGAAGGACAGGGAGGGCGCCATACTGCTAAGAGCGGATCACCTCCACTCACGATTGATTAGCGCGGAAGCGGCCATGGCGGCGCTTACCGAAGCCGATCTTACCCCGGAGGCCTACGCAGGTCACATGGCGGACATGGACCAGATCCTGAGTCTGCACGATGATATCGCGGAGGCGGTGACCGCAATAAGGGCGAGACAGGCTGGCGGACCAGCCCCTCGCACACCTGTTAGACAGGAAGGACCAGCGGTTACTGGTCGGCTCCCCACCCTTCAGCTGTCCCACTTTGGGGGTAGGATGGAGGAGTGGGTAGCATATAAAAATATGTTTGAGTCCCTGGTCGTAGCACGACAGGATTTGTCGAAGGCCCAGAAGATGGCCTACCTCCTCTCCACTCTTGAGGATGAAGCGCGGTCGCTCATCCAGCACCTCCGGGTGGAGGACGACCAGTACGATACGGCTTGGGAGTTATTGAACTCCCGCTACCAAAACTTACGTTTGTTAGCGGATGCGCACGCCGCACAGTTGATGGCCCTGCCCAAGGTGGCCAACAGGGCACAGTTGCGCCTGCAGTTGCTCACGCCCGTTACAGTGGCCTGTAACGCGCTCCGCACACTGGGGCTGCCGGTGGACCAATGGTCTTTTTTGTTGGTGCACATTGTATTGGGCAAATTGCCCAATGACATCCGCTCGCGGTTTGAGCGCGAAAATGCGGAGCGGGATAGCACCACCCTACCAACATTCACTGACTTGGTGAAGTTTTTGGAGTTTGAGGCACGGGCCGCTGAGAATACCATGACGGACTCAGCGCCATCCAGAGCGCCTGAACGTAGGCCCTTGGAACCCTCATGGAGAGGTAAGCCCCAACAGGGACGGCAACCGCCACCGCGTGGAGCTGGTGTGCGGGTTGCACACACGGCAGCAGTCGCGGGGGACGCGGACTGCCTGCAATGTGGCCGGATGGGCCACAGCCTGCTGCAATGCAGGGACTGGCAGAGACTGCCAGTACAAGATCGGCGCCGCATGGCAAGGCGGCATGAACTTTGCTTTTATTGTTTGGGCGGTCACTATGCACGTGACTGTCCCAGGGCCATACCATGCAGTGCATGCCGTGGGCGGCACCACGCGATGCTTTGCATGAACCGGAACGGGGATGGCACCCGGATGTTGAGGCAGGGGTCCCCTATGGGCGGGGGCGCTCCTGCGCGAAGCCCTCCACCATCGGACGGAGGACGCGGCTTCGCTCGTCGCACCCCCCCTCGGGAGGGGGGTCGCGTACCTGCGCGGGTCTTGGCGGACCGGGACCACGCGCCCCAAGGTCATGGCCAGTATGTGGCGGGCCAGGCCCCGGATAGGGCCCCCATGGGCGGGGGCCCTAGATCGGACGTGAGAGTGGGGACACCCCCCTCCACGCGGGTTACCAATACCCAACACATGCAGCCGCAGCGGTTTTCTCCGCCGCTGCACGAGTACCCACGGCTGGAGTACCACCCGCCGTACTATAGGTATGGCCGGGCCGCGGGTTATGCCCCCCCTCAGATGGGGATGTGCACTCGCCCGCCATATTATCCGGGTCAGTGGCGCGCCCCTGGTTTGGAGAGAGTGGGGAGCCCGTAACTAGCTTGCTCCCTTGCTGGGACAGAGCCGCGGACGGTTCTGCTCCCTACCGCGGTGGTCCGCGTATGGGGTCGTGGGGAAGCCATTAATTTGAGAGCTCTGTTGGACTCAGGGGCTCAAAGCAGTTTGGTTACCACTCGAGTGGCACGCCAGTTAGGTTTAGTCGTGGAAGACTCGCCTGTGCCACTTCTTGGAGTTGGTGGCATACAAGTGAAGTGTCTGACGGGCCAGACACTTGTCACCTTTTCTTCGCTGAAGTCCTCCACAATGAGGATCACGACTTCGGCCATGGTAATGGATACCATTGCGGGTTGGCACCCCTCGACAGACATACCGCCGGGTGTGTTGTCTTTGGTTTCGGGTCTGGATTTGGCCGACCCCTTTGTCTTTCATCCCGGCCCAGTGGACTTGCTCCTGGGCTCGGACGTATTGGGTTGGATTTTGTTGGGTACACAGAAGGCTCTGGGTTCGTCTTCACTGATGGCAGTGTCTACGATTTTTGGTTTTGCCCTGATGGGCCCTGTGTTTGATAATAGCACCGTGGAGGAGCCACCGGTCGTCGCATCTGCGTCCTTGGCCAAGACCATGCAAAGGTTTTGGGAGGTGGAGGAGCCACCTATGAGTTCCAGGATGGATCCGGAACACGCTGAGTGCGAAGCCTTCTTTCGATCAACCACGGAGAGGTTGCCCTCCGGTCGGTTTGTAACTAGGTTACCTTTTGTTGCCTCTCGTCCTAGCCTAGGGCAAAGTAGGGCGCTTGCGGAGAAACGACTGCTGTCCATGGAGCGACGCATGCAGCGTGACCACGTACTTCGCGATAAATATATTGAATTTATGCGCGAGTACGAGGATTTGGGTCACATGTCTCCGGCTCGAGTTGATTGGAGCTCAACTGAGCATTATTTTTTGCCCCACCACGCGGTGGTGAAGGCCTCAACAGGCAAATTGAGGACCGTCTTCGATGGGTCCGCACCCACTTCGAACGGGGTTTCGTTGAATCTGTGTTTGCATTCGGGTCCCAAATTGCATAGGGACATAATTGACATCATCTTGAACTTTAGAAGACATCAAGTGGTTTTTGGTGCGGACATCCGGATGATGTTCCGCCAGACAGTCATACATCCTGAGGACAGGCGATTCCAGTTGATACTCTGGCGTGAGCGCCCTGAGGATCCTGTGACGGTGTATGAACTCAACACAAACACGTATGGTTTGAAATCTAGTCCCTATATCGCCATCAGATCATTGCTTGAATTGGCAGAGCGGGAACGGATCCGCTTTCCCCGTGGGGCTTCCGTGCTGTCACGTGACTTGTATGTTGATGACGTGTGCACCGGAGCCCAAAGTATTGAGGAGGCCCTCCTACTGCGGGATGAATTGATTGAAATATTGAAGACAGGTGGCTACGAGCTACGTAAGTGGTTGTCTAATGAGCCTAGAGTTCTAGAAGGGATCCCGGAGGATCACCAACAGAACCCTCACCTGTTTGAGGATGTGGATGATCCCAACAGGATAGCGGTGCTGGGCATGCAGTACCAGCCGCTAACCGATATTTTTACATTCCAAGTGGACTTGGAAATACCAAAGGTCTGGACTAAGAGAACGGTGTTGTCCGTAATAGCCCGTATGTTTGATCCAAGCGGTTGGATCAGTCCAGTGATATTCTCTGCGAAGTGTCTTCTTCAGAGACTTTGGACTTTGGGCGTCTCGTGGGACGAGCCGCTGTTTGGTCCTCCATTGGATGATTGGCTCGAGTTGTTTTCATCGATTAAGGAAGTCAATCGGATTGCCTTGCCTCGTCGAATATTGCCCCCGGGAAATATCGAGCCAGCCTGCATGGCTTTTGTGACGCGTCGGAGCGAGGCTACGCCGCGTCAGTCTATATGCGGACAGTTGACGCCGATGGCCGGGTCAATGTCTCGCTTTTGTTAGGGAAGAGCAAGGTCGCCCCCATCAGGACTAGGCTGACTATTCCCAAGCTTGAGTTGAGTGGAGCTCACCTTCTCTCTAAATTGTTGCATCACGTTGCCAGTGAGCTGGCGGCCACGGTCGAGATACGAGACATCTTCGCCTGGTCGGATAGCCAGGTCGCGCTTGCATGGTTGCGCGCGGCCCCACATACCTTGGAGGTTTTTGTGGGAAATCGGGTTTCCCAAATCCAGAATATCGGAATTGATATAACATGGAGACATGTGCCGGGAGAGCTTAACCCAGCGGACTGTGCTTCCCGAGGTTGTACGGCACCAGAATTGGTGTCACACCCGCTCTGGTGGGGTCCAGAGTGGCTGATGGGATCAGAAACTTCTTGGCCTGTCTGTCAGACAGATGTTCCTTCTTTGAATTTGACTGGGCTCCGTGTACATGCTGTAGTCGCTGAGACGACGTCGGAGCCGGATTGGCTACTTGCTCGGTATAGCAGCTTGGATAAGCTTCTGGGTGTTACCAGTTGGATTAAGCGTTTCATACATAATTGTAGAAACCCACAGGCAAAGCGGTTGGAGCCGATTGCAGGTGCAGAAGAGCGCCGGAGCGCATTGTTGCATTGGGTCCGTGTCGTGCAGACCGGACGGTTTGAGTCAGAGCTTCGTATCTTGCGCGACGGACGCGCTAAGTTGAAGGGCGCGGTCGCTCGTTTGAACCCGTACATCGACTCGGATGGGCTTCTTCGGGTTGGAGGCAGGCTCCGGAAGGCGGATCTTCCATATGAGACTCGCCATCCTCTGTTGTTGCCCAAGGGCGGACCCTTGGTGCAGCTTTTGGTGTCTGATCGACACATTCGTAACGCCCATGCTGGGTGCAATGCTTTGTTGGCTATCTTGCAACGCGAGTTTTGGATTTTGTCAGCCCGAAGAGCAATCCGTAGTGTTCTGTTTCGATGTATTGCATGTTATAGGTTGAAGGCATCCACGATGCAACCACAGATGGGTGATTTGCCCGCTGATCGAATCCGACCTTCGAGACCGTTTGACGGCGTTGGAACCGATTTTGCCGGTCCCTTTTCGATCAAGGCTTCTCCCTTTCGTAATGCCCGTATTGTGAAGGGCTATTTGTGTGTATTTGTTTGTTGGGCCACCAAGGCTGTCCATTTGGAGGTGGTATCGGCTCTGACTACGGAGGCCTTCGTCGCCGCGTTGGATCGCTTTGTTTCGCGTCGAGGTCTACCTTCCCTTATTAGGTCTGACAATGGCACAAACTATAAGGGAACTGTAAATTATCTTAAGGATGTTTCTGTGTTTATTGATAAAAATTGTACTAGTTTAAGTCAAATTGCTGCCCAAAGGGGAATAACCTGGAAGTTTAGTCCCCCAAGTTGCCCCCATTGGGGAGGGATTTTTGAAGCGGCTGTGAAATCCGCAAAGACCCACCTCCGCCGCATTATCGGAGAAACGGCTCTAACTTTTGAAGAGCTGGCCACAGTGTTTTGTAAAGTTGAGGCGGTCCTCAACTCTCGTCCTCTCTGTCCGCTATCTCCAGATCCAAATGACTTGGAAGCTCTCACCCCTGGTCATTTTTTGGTGGGAGGGCCGTTGAATGCCCTGCCCGAATACCCGTGGAAGGATGAACGCGTATATCGGTTGTCGCGTTTTCAAATGTTGCAGCAAATGAGCCAGGACTTTTGGCGTCGCTGGTCGCTTGAATATTTGCATTTGCTGCAGCAAAGAGTGAAGTGGACAGACAGGACTGAGCCTCCCAGGGAGGGTGATTTAGTATTGTTAAAAGAGGCAAATTTGCCCTCATTGCTTTGGCGACGAGCTCGCATATTACGTTTGATTCTTGGCGGAGATGGCACTCCGCGTGTGGCTGAGGTGTTGGTCGACGGTTCGATTTTAAGGAGAGGTGTGACCTCTCTCGCCCGCCTTCCCGTAGAGTAAGCTAGCGGTCTGCTTCTCCAGACCGGGACGGGGGATGTTTGTAATATATTGGGTAAAACTAAACGCAGGCGTTTCGCATTGCTGCCGCCAGAGGGCGTTCGGGGTTTTCACACTGCTAGCGCGAATGGCTCGCGGACGGTCGCAATTGTCCTATGCGATATCGGTTTGATTTTTAATACGCGAGAGGTTCCGCGTTCTTTGATTGCTAATTAGCTTGAGTTGTGTTTGTGAATTTCCTGTTTGTTAAATAACTATTGAACTTTGTGTTTGTGTACCCGTCATGGTGACTTTTTCTTGTGAGAGGTGAAACGTGGCTGGCTGTTCACATCTGGCTGTTCCCGAGTGAAACTACGGGAAGAAATCTATTTATTTGTCCTGGGGAATTGAGATCTCAAGGGTTAGGTAGGGTGATTAGGAATTCCCCTTCCCGAAGACACTCAAGTTTGGATCCGAAGAGAAAGAAGATTTAATTTGGTAAGTGTTCAATTGTATTTAATTTATAGGTTAGGTTATCATATAGGGCCCTGTAGCTCCCTTCATAAGCTACGGTGGTAGCAGACTGCGTATAGCTTAAGTTAGATTCTAGTCGGACAAGCGTGGTGTCGCGTGGAGATTTTTTCCCGGTACTTAATTTTACCGGTAGATTTTTTCCCGGTAAAGTTCCGGTACAGAATTCTTCCCGCCGCTTCGTTTGTCCGGATTCTCTCTGCCACATTTTCTGGCAGCAGAGCGTAGTTGCTCTGCACAACGATTATTTTATTTATTACCGATGATATGGAACGGGCAAAGCTCAGTACACAGACAAACCAGAACAGAACATCCTGGCGCCTAAGAACAAGGAGGGCCGACTCCAAATAAAGGGAACAGGCAAGGAAGAAGATTATGAGCTATTAAGTGTTGTCCATTTATTTTATTTTTTTATTTTTCCAGGTCAGGCTCAGGCAAGACGTCGGCGATGCGCCACTGCGTGTGGTACCTCGCTAGCGCGTACCCCGCGCAGGGCTCCAAACTCACGCCTGAGAGATTCGACGCCGCGTTCGATGTCCTACATGCTTTTGGGTCTTGTCGGTGAGTTCTTTGTTTATTTTACTTTTTTTAACAGGAGTTTTAACAATAACTGAGTCGGGCAAGAGGTTGTTTTTCAGTTGCTCTATTTTAATCTCCCTTAGTTTGTTCTTGATATTTTCTAAAAAATGTATTTGCATGTTTTACTTTATGAAGTCTGAAATATGATCTTCCAATTAACATTATTATACAAAAAAATGAGAAGTAGATATGCAAAAGGCGCATATATTATTACAAACATAGGAAAAGAGAAAACATACAATTTCACCCAAATAATGCTATAATGTTTTTCTTTCCAGTACGAGTTCGAACACGCACGCGTCTCGTTTCGTGTCGCTGACGTCACTGGACTTCGACGGCGGCGGTGCCTTAGTATCGGCGTCAGTTCAGACCTTACTTCCAGACCTAAAGCCTGGTCAGACGCATCTCAGAGCACTGCACATGTATGTATAGTGTATAAATGAATTATCTATCTAGGTATAGTACACTGATCACATTTTAGGAACAATGATCACATTTTAGGAACAAGAAGTATTTTGCACGCTTTCCTACAGTTGAATGAACGAAATCATATTTACATAACACACATTTACATTTTATACTTAAGATTTAACAGTTGGACCTAAAGATCTTTTCAGCAGCATTTTCTTGAGACTTTAACAACCTTGTCCGGCCAAATATTATGTAGATGCCATCATTAAAATATCATCAAAATCGGTCCAGCGGTTTAGCCATGAAAGCGTAACAGACAAGCAGTCTTTCGCATTTATAATATTAAGTTTAGATTCACCTGTGTCATTGATGAAAACAATTATTTTCCAGAATATTCCACGGCTGCGACGGCCGCCTCCGAAGGGAGTTGATGTTCGACCAATCGCCGGTGAGCTCACCGAACCCTTTCATCGGCTGCAGCGAGAAAGCTGAAGCGCCCACGGAGTTCGCAGCGTTGAAGGAAGCGCTGCAGCAGCTGGGAGTCACGGAGCAGGAACAATTGGCTATTTGGAAGGTCGCTGCCGCCGTCTGTCACTTGGGATGGGCTGGCGCTGTCAAAGGTAACTGACAGTTTTAATGTAGTCGAACTAGCGAGAAAGCTAAGGCGCCCACGGAGTTCGCGGCGCTGAAGGGAGCGCTGCAGCAGCTGGGAGTCACGGAGCAGGAACAACTGGCTGTTTGGAAGGTCGCCGCCGCTGTCTGTCATTAGGGATGGACTGGCGCTGTCAAAGGTAACTGACAGTTTTAATGTAGTCGAACTAGCGAGAAAGCTAAGGCGCCCACGGAGTTCGCGGCGCTGAAGGAAGCGCTGCAGCCGCTGGGAGTCACGGAGCAGGAACAATTGGCTATTTGGAAGGTCGCTGCCGCCGTCTGTCACTTGGGATGCGCTGGCGCTGTCAAAGGTAACTTGACAGTTTGACAGGTTACATTTTAATGTAGTTGAAATAGCGAGAAAGCCGTCGGCGTCCCGTGAAGGCTAACTTTTTGTTCTACGTTTCAGCTTGGCTAAAAATGCTTTACTATATCTGTGTGTTTTCCTCTAGAGGTCGCATTTCTCAACCGATTCCCGTGAAATTTTGGGAGCATGTTCAATAAACATACTAAAATCGATAGTAGAGCCATTTTTTGGAATTTTTTGAAAATGGCGGAGTTGGCACAGTGGCCCTTGGCACTTTTGGATTTTGGGGCTCTTTCGACCATTTTGCGTTAGTTATAGACAGTGTTGTTGTTCCAGCGAACTCCGGGTCGGGGTTGAAGTACCAGTTCGCGAGTACCGGGTGCGGACAGCGCGCCGCGCGGCTGCTGGGCGTGGGCGCTGAAGAGTTAGCGCGGGCGGTGTTTGCTGGGGCCGTGCCCAGCTCGCCGCAGTCCAACTCCACGCTCAGGTAACAACCAATATAACTCCGGGTCTGGGCTGAAGTACCAGTTCGCGAGTACCGGGTGCTTGGATGACTGGGCGTGGGCACTGAGGAGTTAGCGCGGGCGGTGTTTGCTGGGGCTGTGCCCAGCTCGCCGCAGACCAACTCCACGCTCAGGTAACAATGTACTTTATGCGACACTTGCTCAGAGCTGCCAACTCCAGGTCGGGGCTGAAATACCAGTTCGCGAGTATCGGGTGCTTGGTTGGCTGGGCGTGGGCGCTGAGGAGTTAGCGCGGGCGGTGTTTGCTGGCGCTGTGCCCAGCTCGCCGCAGACCAACTCCACTCTCAGGTAACAACCAATATACTTTATCACACTTGCTCAGAGTTACAGCAATAAGTATTTCCGACAACTAGCATACAATCATCTACTTATTTAAGTTCTTATAAAAAGATACAAACTAGCCAAAATTGGATTATTTTTGAATAATGAATGAATATATTTGATTTCCAGGACGCCATCTCCATCAAACGAGCGCGAGCTGTCGGGAACAGAGGCGCTGGACGCGTTCGTCACAGGACTGTACAACGAAGTGTTCAACATCATCGCGGCTTTGGTTAATAGGTGAACGATCAAGTAGAATTAATCATATATTGATTGATATAATTTATTTGCTCCCCAATAGAAGCGATATCATCTATCCAATAAATCTAGCAAACTACTGCTATGTTATTAGAATAAATCTTCGATCAAAAATATACCTTAAATCTAATCTAATAAATTGTATAAATAATAATAAATAATCAATAAATATCGTAACACAATGGACCGTACTGTCAAAAATAAGAGCACACGCTTATTGTGTGCTCTTATTTCTCGGGCCGTTTTCAGAGCTGTCACCTTTAATCTAGGTGTATTGTTGATCGAAGGATTAAATAGATAAATATTATACTCCTCAGGAGCCTGACGACACCTTGTCGCACGTCGTGTTCCCTGCTGGTGCTGGACTGCCCCGGCGCGGACAACCCCATGTGTTCCGGGCAGCAGAGCGGCGCCCCGCTGTCCAAACTGCTGTCTAACTACCTGCAGGTGAGTGTCACGTGGACCTCCTTCCCTCAGGAACCTGGCGACACCCTGCCACACATAGTGTTCCCAGCTGGTGCTGGACTGCCCCGGCGCGGACAACCCCATGTGTTCCGGGCAGCAGAGCGGCGCCCCGCTGTCCAAACTGCTGTCTAACTACCTGCAGGTGAGTGTCACGTGGACCTCCTTCCCTCAGGAACCTGGCGACACCCTGCCACACATAGTGTTCCCTGCTGGTGCTGGACTGCCCCGGCGCGGACAACCCCATGTGTTCCGGGCAGCAGAGCGGCGCCCCGCTGTCCAAACTGCTGTCTAACTACCTGCAGGTGAGTGTCACGTGGACCTCCTTCCCTCAGGAACCTGGCGACACCCTGCCACACATAGTGTTCCCTGCTGGTGCTGGACTGCCCCGGCGCGGACAACCCCATGTGTTCCGGGCAGCAGAGCGGCGCCCCGCTGTCCAAACTGCTGTCTAACTACCTGCAGGTGAGTGTCACGTGGACCTCCTTCCCTCAGGAACCTGGCGACACCCTGCCACACATAGTGTTCCCAGCTGGTGCTGGATTGCCCCGGCGCGGACAACCCCATGTGTTCCGGGCAACAGAGCGGCGCCCCGCTGTCCAAACTGCTCTCTAATTATCTGCAGGTGAGTTTTTGTGAGGGGCGAAACACGCCCACAGGGAAGACCGCAAATGCGCTGGGCGGATGATGTTAAAAGAACAGCAGGCGTGAAATGGATTGAGATTGCCCAAGACCGAGAGAAGTGGCATACGATGAAGGAGGCCTACACCCATAGGGTTGAAAATTGCTGAAGAGAGAGAAAGAGAGAGAGAGTTTTTGAAGAGTTTATACATTGACGTATCATAAAGAGACGACCAGTCTCGCTCAAAACTTGTCAGAGGCAGTTTTGGTCGGTCAAAGTTCTTTGTCAGTCTATTTTCGCCCCTATGTGCATGCTTAATAAGAGCTAAATTTAGTGATTTTTCTTTCGTGTCTTACGCTTGCGCTGTGGTTCGCGCGCTTGGCCAGCGATAGTGGCGATTAAGCAAGGTCGGTCACGAAATGGGTGACCAAAAATATGTATTTTTTTTTATTTGATCCTCAAAACTGACGTGACACCGATACACATACGATATATTATCTCGATCTCCTCCATGATGGGGCTGACGTATTTCAAAAAGATAAAAGCCCCAAAAAATCTCCGTGCTTTGGAAGGCACGCTAAGCTATTGGTCCCGTAGGCCGCCATCGCAGTCGTTAAGACCTACTTATCCTCATTGGGCCCGCGTGATCGTTATGGTTCATCCTCCTATTAAAACACTCGTTTAATGAGGTTACTGTTTTTCGCTCGCTAATTGGCACTACTGGCGACTGAGAACTGTCAGATAGTACAACACTGTCATCAATTGTCAAATTCAAATCATAAATCATTTTTTATTCATTTATTCACCAATAGATATTTACATATATAGGTGCCCTGTACTAAGTAAGAACTTGTGTTACAGGGACTCGATTCTTGCAAGTGACATAATTTAATAACCAAGTTTCTTAACTATCAATACATTTGAAAATAATGCTACCAAAATATTTTAATGTATAAGTGTGCGTGCTCCTCCTAATAAGTACATGTGCATTTAAATACATGTATACTTTTAATTATTTATCTATGTTAAAATTCCACATTACATACATTTAATTTTTTCACATGACAGTATTGTACTATCTGACAGACCTCATTCGCAGCGCCAACTAGTGATCGAAAAAACGATAATAATTTCTTCCTTGTATTTGTAGGAGCGTCTGCAAGCAGTCTTCCACGAAGCCATGTTGGTAGCGCCGCGGGAGCGGTACGCACAGGAGGGCATCACGCTCGATGACGGTGCTGAGGAAGGTAAACATTATATGTTGTGTTGCCCGCTTATTTAATAGTGTTGTAACTAAAATCTTCCTACCTTCCTTATCGAGTGTGTTATTACTAACACTGGCGTCAGATTATATTCAACTCGCCTAGGCATCTAGCACGACTTTTACGACCGCCATCTAGTGGCAGCAGTCGTATACACACTAGTAAACTAAACAGTCAGCCAATGTGCAGGTTTTCGCACGATGTTTTCCTTCACCGGAAGCAGGTCGTGGTATATAAGGAAACTACCATACATGAGTCAGATTAGTCTACAAACTCATGTGACATAACAGATAGGATTTGAACCCGGATCCTACTCAGGCGGGTGTCATTACCACTTGGCCACCACCGCTTCAAATCTTCCTATAGCCTAAAATATGCACACAGTTAAAGCAATGCACACGTACGCCTATTTAAACTAAGATGCTTATTTGTAGCAGTCAGTCGCAATACAAACTTACACATATCCACAATGTTTTACTGAAAATATTCTCGATCAGAGCATTTTGAACCCTAACACCATTAACAAATAGGCTTCAGTGTTATATAACCACAGCTGGTCTAGCTGCAATGTCTAACTGAAAATAAAACTTAGTGGGTAAAAAAGTAATAGACTCCGAACTCTTGAAACTTATCCATTTTATTATTTTATTGATTTCGTTTTTCACTCATTCCTCCTTCAAGGATGGAATTTACAAAATTCCTTTCTGAATGCTCACTTACGCTATATAAAAACGTCTCGTCGTTCAATCACTTCAACTGAGAATCGAATTTTGTATACATAATTTCATTCAAATATTCCTTTCAAACACTTGGTTGACTGGAAGAAATCCCTTCTTGGGATAAGTACGCCATTGTACGCTTTTCTTTTTGTTTCACTATATTTTGTATTTTTCTTGTGTATGTTTCAATAAAGCATTTACAAACAAACATATATAGTTGCATATAACTTTCATAATAATTTTCAGATTGGCTATCACAGACGGTGAATCCTGGTCCAATGGTGGAACTCTTGGACAAATCCCCCCAGAACTCAATCGTGCGCAGTTCGCAGGCTGATTTGAGAGAGTGCGATCGGCGCGGACTTCTATGGTATGAAATCATCAATCTAAATTCAACTCTATTCATTTGTTATTAAAGTTATATTGTTAAGTGACAGTGTACAGTGTACGCACACGTTCCTCGCGAGACCTTTTGATATGGGCCTAAAATTCCGACACAAGAGCGCCTGTGTGCCTTGTTTGTAATATATTGGGTAAAACTAAACGCAGGCGTTTCGCATTGCTGCCGCCAGAGGGCGTTCGGGGTTTTCACACTGCTAGCGTGGATGGCGTCGCGCGGACGGCCGCCATTGCATTGTCCAGGGCGATATCGGTTTGATTTTAATACGCGGAGCGGTCTCGCGTCTTTTGCTTGTTGTTTAGTTTGAGTGATAATTGTGAATCTCCTGTTTGTTAAATAACTATTGAATTTGTGTTTGTGAAAAACTCTGTTATTGTGACTTTTTCTTGTGAGAGGTGAAACGTGGCTGGCTGTTCACATCTGACTGTTCCCGAGTGAAACTACGGGAAGAAATCTATTTAGTTGTCCTGGGGAATTGAGATCTCAAGGGTTAGGTAGGGTGATTAGGAATTCCCCCTTCCCGAAGACACTCAAGTTTGGATCCGAAGAGAAAGAAGATTTAATTTGGTAAGTGTTCAATTGTAGTTAATTTATAGGTTATCATATAGGGCCCTGTAGCTCCCTTCATAAGCTACGGTGGTAGCAGACTGCGTTAAGTTAGTTAAGTTTTAGTCGGGCAAACGTGGTGCCGCGTGGAGATTTTTTCCCGGTACTTATTTTTTACCGGTGGTTTTTTCCCGGTGAAGTTCCGGTACAGAATTCTTCCCGCCGCTTCGTTTGTCCGGATTCTCGCTGCCACATTTTCTGGCAGCAGAGCGTAGTTGCTCTGCACATTTTCTGGTAGCAGAGCGTAGTTTATCTACCCTCTATTTGTTCGTTTGTAAAAAATAATTAATTGTTTGTAAAAATTATTAGATTTTTCTTAGTTTGTTTGTATAAGAATATTTGTAACCTTTTTTGTATTTGTTTGCGGTTTGTACCGTGCGTTCCGGGTTTGTGCCATTCTCATACCTACCGCGGTTCTTCGTGTAGTTGTTTGATTTTGTTGTTTTTTATTTACCTTTTGTTATTTTTTGTTTGTGACTTGACGCGATGGCGAAGGCCTCCAATGCTAGGGCGACACTCGCCAACGAATTGAGATGGTTTGTGACGGCCGGAGGACTCCTGTCCCGGAAGGACAGGGAGGGCGCCATACTGCTAAGAGCGGATCACCTCCACTCACGATTGATTAGCGCGGAAGCGGCCATGGCGGCGCTTACCGAAGCCGATCTTACCCCGGAGGCCTACGCAGGTCACATGGCGGACATGGACCAGATCCTGAGTCTGCACGATGATATCGCGGAGGCGGTGACCGCAATAAGGGCGAGACAGGCTGGCGGACCAGCCCCTCGCACACCTGTTAGACAGGAAGGACCAGCGGTTACTGGTCGGCTCCCCACCCTTCAGCTGTCCCACTTTGGGGGGTAGGATGGAGGAGTGGGTAGCATATAAAAATATGTTTGAGTCCCTGGTCGTAGCACGACAGGATTTGTCGAAGGCCCAGAAGATGGCCTACCTCCTCTCCACTCTTGAGGATGAAGCGCGGTCGCTCATCCAGCACCTCCGGGTGGAGGACGACCAGTACGATACGGCTTGGGAGTTATTGAACTCCCGCTACCAAAACTTACGTTTGTTAGCGGATGCGCACGCCGCACAGTTGATGGCCCTGCCCAAGGTGGCCAACAGGGCACAGTTGCGCCTGCAGTTGCTCACGCCCGTTACAGTGGCCTGTAACGCGCTCCGCACACTGGGGCTGCCGGTGGACCAATGGTCTTTTTTGTTGGTGCACATTGTATTGGGCAAATTGCCCAATGACATCCGCTCGCGGTTTGAGCGCGAGAATGCGGAACGGGATAGCACCACCCTACCAACATTCACTGACTTGGTGAAGTTTTTGGAGTTTGAGGCACGGGCGGCTGAGAATACCATGACGGACTCAGCGCCATCCAGAGCGCCTGAACGTAGGCCCCAACAGGGACGGCAACCGCCACCGCGTGGAGCTGGTGCGCGGGTTGCACACACGGCAGCAGTCGCGGGGGACGCGGACTGCCTGCAATGTGGCCGGATGGGCCACAGCCTGCTGCAATGCAGGGACTGGCAGAGACTGCCAGTACAGGATCGGCGCCGCATGGCAAGGCGGCATGAACTTTGCTTTTACTGTTTGGGCAGTCACTATGCACGTGACTGTCCCAGAGCCATACCATGCAGTGCATGCCGTGGGCTGCACCACGTGATGCTCTGCATGAACCGGAACGGGGATGGCCCCCGGATGTTGAGGCAGGGGTCCCCTATGGGCGGGGGCGCTCCTGCGCGAAGCCCTCCACCACCGGACGGAGGACGCGGCTTCGCTCGTCGCACCCCCCCTCGGGAGGGGGGTCGCGTACCGGCGCGGGTCTTGGCGGACCGGGACCACGCGCCCCAAGGTCATGGCCAGTATGTGGCTGGCCAGGCCCCGGATAGGGCCCCCATGGGCGGGGGCCCTAGATCGGACGTGAGAGTGGGGACACCCCCCTCCACGCGGGTTACCAATACCCAACACATGCAGCCGCAGCGGTTTTCTCCGCCGCTGCACGAGTACCCACGGCTGGAGTACCACCCGCCGTACCATATGTATGGCCGGGCCGCGGGTTATGCCCCCCTCAGATGGGGATGTGCACTCGCCCGCCATATTATCCGGGTCAGTGGCGCGCCCCTGGTTTGGAGAGAGTGGGGAGCCCGTAACTAGCTTGCTCCCTTGCTGGGACAGAGCCGCGGACGGTTCTGCTCCCTACCGCGGTGGTCCGCGTATGGGGTCGTAGGGGAAGCCATGAATTTGAGAGCTCTGTTGGACTCAGGGGCTCAAAGCAGTTTGGTTACCACTCGAGTGGCACACCAGTTAGGTTTAGTCGTGGAAGACTCGCCTGTGCCACTTCTTGGAGTTGGTGGCATACAAGTGAAGTGTCTGACGGGCCAGACACTTGTCACCTTTTCTTCGCTGAAGTCCTCCACAATGAGGATCACGACTTCGGCTATGGTAATGGATACCATTGCGGGTTGGCACCCCTCGACAGACATACCGCCGGGTGTGTTGTCTTTGGTTTCGGGTCTGGATTTGGCCGACCCCTTTGTCTTTCATCCCGGCCCAGTGGACTTGCTCCTGGGCTCGGACGTATTGGGTTGGATTTTGTTGGGTACACAGAAGGCTCTGGGTTCGTCTTCACTGATGGCAGTGTCTACGATTTTTGGTTTTGCCCTGATGGGCCCTGTGTTTGATAATGGCACCGCGGAGGAGCCACCGGTTGTCGCATCTGCGTCCTTGGCCAAGACCATGCAAAGGTTTTGGGAGGTGGAGGAGCCACCTATGAGTTCCAGGATGGATCCGGAACACGCTGAGTGCGAAGCCCTTTTTCGATCGACCACGGAGAGGTTGCCCTCCGGTCGGTTTGTAACTAGGTTACCCTTTGTTGCCTCTCGTCCTAGCCTAGGGCAAAGTAGGGCGCTTGCGGAGAAACGACTGCTGTCCATGGAGCGACGCATGCAGCGTGACCACGTACTTCGCGATAAATATATTGAATTTATGCGCGAGTACGAGGATTTGGGTCACATGTCTCCGGCTCGAGTTGATTGGAGCTCAACTGAGCATTATTTTTTGCCCCACCACGCGGTGGTGAAGGCCTCAACAGGCAAATTGAGGACCGTCTTCGATGGGTCCGCACCCACTTCGAACGGGGTTTCGTTGAATCTGTGTTTGCATTCGGGTCCCAAATTGCATAGGGACATAATTGACATCATCTTGAACTTTAGAAGACATCAAGTGGTTTTTGGCGCGGACATCCGGATGATGTTCCGCCAGACAGTCATACATCCTGAGGACAGGCGATTCCAGTTGATACTCTGGCGTGAGCGCCCTGAGGATCCTGTGACGGTGTATGAACTCAACACAAACACGTATGGTTTGAAATCTAGTCCCTATATCGCCATCAGATCATTGCTTGAATTGGCAGAGCGGGAACGGATCCGCTTTCCCCGTGGGGCTTCCGTGCTGTCACGTGACTTGTATGTTGATGACGTGTGCACCGGAGCCCAAAGTATTGAGGAGGCCCTCCTACTGCGGGATGAATTGATTGAAATATTGAAGACAGGTGGCTACGAGCTACGTAAGTGGTTGTCTAATGAGCCTAGAGTTCTAGAAGGGATCCCGGAGGATCACCAACAGAACCCTCACCTGTTTGAGGATGTGGATGATCCCAACAGGATAGCGGTGCTGGGCATGCAGTACCAGCCGCTAACCGATATTTTTACATTCCAAGTGGACTTGGAAATACCAAAGGTCTGGACTAAGAGAACGGTGTTGTCCGTAATAGCCCGTATGTTTGATCCAAGCGGTTGGATCAGTCCAGTGATATTCTCTGCAAAGTGTCTTCTTCAGAGACTTTGGACTTTGGGCGTCTCGTGGGACGAGCCGCTGTTTGGCTCTCCATTGGATGATTGGCTCGAGTTGTTTTCATCGATTAAGGAAGTCAATCGGATTGCCTTGCCTCGTCGAATATTGCCCCCGGGAAATATCGAGCCAGCCTGCATGGCTTTTGTGACGCGTCGGAGCGAGGCTACGCCGCGTCAGTCTATATGCGGACAGTTGACGCCGATGGCCGGGTCAATGTCTCGCTTTTTGTTAGGGAAGAGCAAGGTCGCCCCCATCAGGACTAGGCTGACTATTCCCAAGCTTGAGTTGAGTGGAGCTCACCTTCTTTCTAAATTGTTGCATCACGTTGCCAGTGAGCTGGCGGCCACGGTCGAGATACGGGACATCTTCGCCTGGTCGGATAGCCAGGTCGCGCTTGCATGGTTGCGCGCGGCCCCACATACCTTGGAGGTTTTTGTGGGAAATCGGGTTTCCCAAATCCAGAATATCGGAATTGATATAACATGGAGACATGTGCCGGGAGAGCTTAACCCAGCGGACTGTGCTTCCCGAGGTTGTACGGCACCAGAATTGGTGTCACACCCGCTCTGGTGGGGTCCAGAGTGGCTGATGGGATCAGAAACTTCTTGGCCTGTCTGTCAGACAGATGTTACTTCTTTGAGTTTGACTGGGCTCCGTGTACATGCTGTAGTCGCTGAGACGACGTCGGAGCCGGATTGGCTACTTGCTCGGTATAGCAGCTTGGATAAGCTTCTGGGTGTCACCAGTTGGATTAAGCGTTTCATACATAATTGTAGAAACCCACAGGCAAAGCGGTTGGAGCCGATTGCAGGTGCAGAAGAGCGCCGGAGCGCATTGTTGCATTGGGTCCGTGTCGTGCAGACCGGACGGTTTGAGTCAGAGCTTCAGATTTTGCGCGACGGACGCGCTAAATTGAAGGGCGCGGTCGCTCGTTTGAACCCGTACATCGACTCGGATGGGCTTCTTCGGGTTGGAGGCAGGCTCCGGAAGGCGGATCTTCCATATGAGACTCGCCATCCTCTGTTGTTGCCCAAGGGCGGACCCTTGGTGCAGCTTTTGGTGTCTGATCGACACATTCGTAACGCCCATGCTGGGTGCAATGCTTTGTTGGCTATTTTGCAACGCGAATTTTGGATATTGTCTGCCCGAAGAGCAATCCGTAGTGTTCTGTTTCGATGTATTGCATGTTATAGGTTGAAGGCATCCACGATGCAACCACAGATGGGTGATTTGCCCGTTGATCGAATTCGACCTTCGAGGCCGTTTGACGGCGTTGGAACCGATTTTGCCGGTCCCTTTTCGATCAAGGCTTCTCCCTTTCGTAATGCCCGTATTGTGAAGGGCTATTTGTGTGTATTTGTTTGTTTGGCCACCAAGGCTGTCCATTTGGAGGTGGTATCGGCTCTGACTACGGAGGCCTTCGTCGCCGCGTTGGATCGCTTTGTTTCGCGTCGAGGTCTACCTTCCCTTATGAGGTCTGATAATGGCACAAACTATAAAGGAACTGTAAATTATCTTAAGGATGTTTCTGTGTTTATTGATAAAAATTGTACTAGTTTAAGTCAAATTGCTGCCCAAAGGGGAATAACCTGGAAGTTTAGTCCCCCAAGTTGCCCCCATTGGGGAGGGATTTTGAAGCGGCTGTGAAATCCGCAAAGACCCACCTCCGCCGCATTATCGGAGAAACGGCTCTAACTTTTGAAGAGCTGGCCACAGTGTTTTGTAAAGTTGAGGCGGTCCTCAACTCTCGTCCTCTCTGTCCGCTATCTCCAGATCCAAATGACTTGGAAGCTCTCACCCCTGGTCATTTTTTGGTGGGAGGGCCGTTGAATGCCCTGCCCGAATACCCGTGGAAGGATGAACGCGTATATCGGTTGTCGCGTTTTCAAATGTTGCAGCAAATGAGCCAGGACTTTTGGCGTCGCTGGTCGCTTGAATATTTGCATTTGCTGCAGCAAAGAGTGAAGTGGACAGACAGGACTGAGCCTCCCAGGGAGGGTGATTTAGTATTGTTAAAAGAGGCAAATTTGCCCTCATTGCTTTGGCGACGAGCTCGCATATTACGTTTGATTCTTGGCGGAGATGGCACTCCGCGTGTGGCTGAGGTGTTGGTCGACGGTTCGATTTTAAGGAGAGGTGTGACCTCTCTCGCCCGCCTTCCCGTAGAGTAAGCTAGCGGTCTGCTTCTCAGACCGGGACGGGGGGATGTTTGTAATATATTGGGTAAAACTAAACGCAGGCGTTTCGCATTGCTGCCGCCAGAGGGCGTTCGGGGTTTTCACACTGCTAGCGTGGATGGCGTCGCGCGGACGGCCGCCATTGCATTGTCCAGGGCGATATCGGTTTGATTTTAATACGCGGAGCGGTCTCGCGTCTTTTGCTTGTTGTTTAGTTTGAGTGATAATTGTGAATCTCCTGTTTGTTAAATAACTATTGAATTTGTGTTTGTGAAAAACTCTGTTATTGTGACTTTTTCTTGTGAGAGGTGAAACGTGGCTGGCTGTTCACATCTGACTGTTCCCGAGTGAAACTACGGGAAGAAATCTATTTAGTTGTCCTGGGGAATTGAGATCTCAAGGGTTAGGTAGGGTGATTAGGAATTCCCCCTTCCCGAAGACACTCAAGTTTGGATCCGAAGAGAAAGAAGATTTAATTTGGTAAGTGTTCAATTGTAGTTAATTTATAGGTTATCATATAGGGCCCTGTAGCTCCCTTCATAAGCTACGGTGGTAGCAGACTGCGTTAAGTTAGTTAAGTTTTAGTCGGGCAAACGTGGTGCCGCGTGGAGATTTTTTCCCGGTACTTATTTTTACCGGTGGTTTTTTCCCGGTGAAGTTCCGGTACAGAATTCTTCCCGCCGCTTCGTTTGTCCGGATTCTCGCTGCCACATTTTCTGGCAGCAGAGCGTAGTTGCTCTGCACAGTGCGAGTTGTATTCGCATACAAACGCGTTAATGTTAACGCGTTCGCATGTGAATAAAATCTTGCACTAGGCACACAGTCCCCTGAGATATCACGAGGGATGGCAAGAGCTACCCTGTACGTACACTCTCGCACTCGGCATATCTGGTGTACAGCCGCCATTATAACTTTTTTTTTTTATTAAAAATTAAGTACAGTTATAATCTCATTATAACTGTACTAATTTCGGTCTTCTTAAGTTTCTTAAGTGTTTTTATGCCCTTCGCTCATTTACACTTACCCCAAAATATTATTTTTTTATCTCTGCATCACCTCTTGGTTGACTGGTAGAAAAAGCCTCCGACTTAAGTCCGCCATTTACATGTGTTTTGTAACGAACTTAAATCCATACTAATATTATAAATGCGAAAGTTTGGATGTGAGTTTGTGAGTTTGTGAGGATGTTTGTTACTCAATCACGCAAAATCTACTGGACGGATTTCGATGAAATTTGGTACAGAGGTAGATAATGACCTGGAATAGCACATAGGCTATTTTATCCCGGGAAAAAGCACTGTTCCCGTGGGAAATTCACGCGGGCGAAGCCGCGGGCAAAAGCTAGTAAATAAATAAATGATACTTCCAGGTTACTGGACGAGGAGTCGATGTATCCCGGGTCATCGGACGACACGTTCCTAGAGCGAGTGCTGACGCACTACGGCGCGCCGCACCACACACACTACCTCATCAAGAAGGCACCACACGCGCGACAGTTCATACTGCAACATCTACAGGTGTGTAGATGAGAAAATCGATGATTGCGCAACCCTATAAACACGGCACTTCACTAGCGGTGTGCTGTGATTGGACGAGCGAGCGGTGTGCTGTGATTGGACGAGCGAGCGGTGTGCTGTGATTGGACAAGCGAGCGGTGTGCTGTGATTGGACGAGCGAACGGTGTGCTGTGATTGGACGAGCGTGCGGCGCGGCGTGCAATGCCGGCCGCCGGATTCATGATGAGACGCGTTCTTTTAGAGATTGTCTTTTGTTTTGTGTTTAAGATAATGTTTAGCAATATATTAGATGATAAATGTACACCAGTGGCATCCTAGGCTTTAATTTTCAGCATATCTCTTTCAGCATCTAATAGTAGACGATGTTTTTTTCTTTAGCCAGTAGTGTCCCATTGCTGGGCAAAGGCCTCCCTTTTATCTTCCGTAAATCTCTATCGGTAGCAAGTTGTTGCCAACTACACCGAAACTTGTTCCATTGTTACTTACATGTTTCTCTATTTTTGTTTTTAATTAAATTAGAAAAAACCCTGTCAAATAACGAATAATCATAAGTCCTAAATTGTATCTCAAATAAAAATAATAATAATTTAATTTGTTATTTTCTTTCCAGGGAACAAACCCAGTTTTATACGATGTTACCGGCTGGGTGAAGGCCAGTAGAGAAAGCCCCGTTACCAAAAAAGCTCTTACGTTACTGCAAGAAAGTCAAAAGTAAGTAGAACTTCAATGCTCTTCGTCTTTGGGTGAATAAAAATTAGCCCTGAAGTCGGTATATCATCGCGTTACTTGTTCATTGCAAGTACCACACTTATATAATTTTAGTGAAAGAATTTTTTAGCGTTGTGATATCCTATGTTTGCTACTAGCACTTGTCTAGATAGAAATGAAATTTTGACATTTGACTACACCATAGAAGTGAAAACTTTAACGTGGAGAGTCTCTCTATTGACTCGAGCCGTCTTTACCCGAACGAACTTTAATAGTCCCTGAGCCCGTCTGTAAGGGTTGTAAAGTCCTTACACTGATGATAGATGGTGCAAGGGTTGTAAATCCTTGCACGAGATGATAATGATAAAAATGATAAAGGTTGATTGGAGATGGAAAACAACCGTATTGAGTGAATTGATATATTGCACTAATTTTTATTAGCTACTAAAATGCAAAGTGGCGAGAGTGCCGCGTAAGCGCATTATATATTATGCTAGGGTTAAATAACTAAATGAACGGTGTTCCGTACACCGTCAATAAATTACCTACGTGACATGACACCACGATAAAATGCATGTCACATGATCAGAAAATTTCCGGTGACCAAAGCGGCAAAGAAAATTGCAACGAATATTAGTGCCATGCATTTCGTTGGGGTGTCATATCACGTAGGTAATTCATGGACGGGCTCACTAGCTAAGTACTTAACGTGCCTAAAGAGGTTTAATATTAAAGTTCGTTATTATTATTAGTTACTAGCCTGAGCCCGCGTCTTCGTCTGTGCGAAATTTACTATTGTTTATATCTCAGGTTCTAAGCGGCGTATCAAAATAAAACCTACGCCAGATTTTAAGTTAGACCTTTTATAATACAACAGTAAAAACCGCATCAAATTTGGTCCAGTAGTTTTTGTGTGATGCGCGTACAAACATACAGGCAGACAGACAGAAATAAAAAAAAAAATATTTTTGATTTTATTAGCCTTATATAGACCCTAGTAATATTTTTTCTTAGATATCTATTATGTAAAGAAAGACACAGACCAGTTACAGTTTTTTTTATAATATGTTTGATTGTGTTAATTTTTTTGTAGTTTTAATATTAGAATTTAGTTTTTTAGGGTTAAATGTGTAAAATAAAGTATTTTTTTTTTTTTAATTTATTTATTTTCAAAAAATAACAATTAGGTACAATTATGCATCCTAAAAACCACGTAGGTTTGTCTGGATTACATATATTTTATCTACGTTCGCTTTATATTATGTTAGTACTTATCTAACTATGTGTTTATATCTAAAGTTAGTCTTATAAAATAAACAAAAGAATTACTCGACCAGCATCAACATAACTCTTCCTGAGTACCTACCTAACACAGGCTAGATTTAGGCTAGATCCACCCGTGCAGGTGGAGCGGGCCACTAGTATCTATTTAATAATATTTTATTGCAAACTATTCCAACTCCCGCTTGCGGGAGCGCAGCGCACACGGCAAGCAAGACCGGTTTTATGTGCATCATCTACAGGCTGTTAAAAAAGTGTGATTTAAGTTTACTCTTTATGTTTTTTTGTGTAATGCTTTGTTTTAAAGATAACTCTAAATTATTCATGAAGCGTGGAATTAAATATGATGTTGTTCTTTCTCCATATGTATTTCGTGCAGTAGTAATTAAAAGTTTTTTATTTGTTTTTTGTCGAGTATTAATATTATAGTTTCCCTCATTATAGTGAGGAGATCGGCCGCTTATCATCGTGGGCCCGCGGCGCGTGCGGCGTGGGTGCGTGGTCCGCGGCCGTGGGCGACGCCAGTACGTTGCGACGGGCGTCTTCTATTAGGCGGACCCTTACCTCAGGTAATACTCGTAGATTGATTTACCAGACTGTGATATTTGAAATTCACGGTGATTATGATAGCCCGTGCTTTATTAAAATAATGTTTGTTTAATCGGGGCTTTTTAATGGGTTTTCAAAAATATGACATCAGCTCCTAGATGTTTCTATGCTGACAATGCATCTACTCTACTGTCAAATTGAATTATCAAATCACTTGATGGACGAGCTGAGATGTCGGCCGAGACCGACACAGCGAGGACAGCAAGGGCTGCAATGATGGCCAAGCTGGAAGGCCTAGAGCGTAGCTACGCTAGCTCGAGGCAATCATAGCGTGACCAGCGAAGCAGTCATTGTGGGCCAAGGCTTGTATAGTGCTTTACTCAAAAATGCAAGTACCAAATCTAAATAAAACCAGCAAGTAATTTAATTAAAAATATATTAATTAACTAGAAATTTAATTAAAATGACAATTATGAAAAGTACAGTTACTAAAATTCAACACTGACTTTCCCGGGTTGATGCACAAATTTTTCATATGCAAGCTTATATTTTTCCTTTGAGTTTCGCGGTATCTAATTTTCAAACACTAATTTATCTTCATCTTTAATATCTGGCGGTGTTAAACACATTGAATCGGAAGAATTTTCGCTTTGAAAGCTCATTTTTAGCCAAAAAGTCACTAAAAAAAACAAAATTTTCGCTGATCCGCGCTTTTGTTACTTCTTTGTTTTTTTTTTTAAGCAATGTTAGTTGGAACTATACAGCCAAATATGGAATAGAATCTTTTTGTACCTATCTCTATGCTATCTCTAAAAAATACAAACAGCTGTGTTTTAAATAAAATCTTTTTGCATTCGATTTTTAAAATGTTGAAACGTCAAAATAGCGGCCGGTGTAATAATGTTTTGCCGGCCTGTTAGAGCGGCCAGCAAAACTTTGTCGGCCGCTATTTGAAAACAGAACGGCAAGGTCGACTTTGCTCAAACAAGGTTATCAAAATAATGACCACATTACATGCATTTTTATTTATCAGGAACAGCAGGCATGAAACGGCGCTCGACGGCGCTGCAAGCCAAGTTCGTGGCGGACGGCGTCGTGGACACGCTGCGACGCTGTGGCGCGGGCGGCGTGCACTTCGTGTGCTGCCTGCTCAGCGGCCAGCCCGGCGACGCTGCTGATGACGTCAACGTGCCGCTGCTGCGATCGCAGGTCAGTTACAGCAACAGCGGGCAAGCGGCGTGCACTTCGTGTGCTGCCTGCTCAGCGGCCAGCCCGGCGACGCTGCTGATGACGTCAACGTGCCGCTGCTGCGATCGCAGGTCAGTTACAGCAACAGCGGGCAAGCGGCGTGCACTTCGTGTGCTGCCTGCTCAGCGGCCAGCCCGGCGACGCTGCTGATGACGTCAACGTGCCGCTGCTGCGATCGCAGGTCAGTTACAGCAACAGCGGGCAAGCGGCGTGCACTTCGTGTGCTGCCTGCTCAGCGGCCAGCCCGGCGACGCTGCTGATGACGTCAACGTGCCGCTGCTGCGATCGCAGGTCAGTTACAGCAACAGCGGGCAAGCGGCGTGCACTTCGTGTGCTGCCTGCTCAGCGGCCAGCCCGGCGACGCTGCTGATGACGTCAACGTGCCGCTGCTGCGATCGCAGGTCAGTTACAGCAACAGCGGGCAAGCGGCGTGCACTTCGTGTGCTGCCTGCTCAGCGGCCAGCCCGGCGACGCTGCTGATGACGTCAACGTGCCGCTGCTGCGATCGCAGGTCAGTTACAGCAACAGCGGGCAAGCGGCGTGCACTTCGTGTGCTGCCTGCTCAGCGGCCAGCCCGGCGACGCTGCTGATGACGTCAACGTGCCGCTGCTGCGATCGCAGGTCAGTTACAGCAACAGCGGGCAAGCGGCGTGCACTTCGTGTGCTGCCTGCTCAGCGGCCAGCCCGGCGACGCTGCTGATGACGTCAACGTGCCGCTGCTGCGATCGCAGGTCAGTTACAGCAACAGCGGGCAAGCGGCGTGCACTTCGTGTGCTGCCTGCTCAGCGGCCAGCCCGGCGACGCTGCTGATGACGTCAACGTGCCGCTGCTGCGATCGCAGGTCAGTTACAGCAACAGCGGGCAAGCGGCGTGCACTTCGTGTGCTGCCTGCTCAGCGGCCAGCCCGGCGACGCTGCTGATGACGTCAACGTGCCGCTGCTGCGATCGCAGGTCAGTTACAGCAACAGCGGGCAAGCGGCGTGCACTTCGTGTGCTGCCTGCTCAGCGGCCAGCCCGGCGACGCTGCTGATGACGTCAACGTGCCGCTGCTGCGATCGCAGGTACTAATATATATATAGCGTTACGTCGCAAAATGTTCCTTTCGCAAAATGTCCCTTTCAGGTGCACCAAATGAAGAATACTGCTACTTACTTTTCGACACCAACTTAGAGGTCTAAAAAGGCCACTTTGCCAAATCAGAGTATACTCTATTTTTCATTTTCTAAATACTTAAAAATGAACCTTATTTGACAACTTCTAAGGTTCATTTTTAAATATTTAAGAAATGGGTAGTTGGTCATATTTTGATTTGTCCAAGTGGGCTTTAAGACCACCTAATAAGAAAGGTAAACTTTAGGGTCCTTGAGAAACTCGCCTTTATGAGTGCCATGTCGACGCTTGCGTTGAGCTTCTCGGTAAGACCTGCCGTATAAAGATGGGTGCCCTGTTGATAATGAGATGTAGCGACCCTCCCCGTTATAACCGTAAGGTTGGTACCGGGAGGACGCCATAAACTGTCACTTTAGACCGCCCTTGGGCGTGAAAGCGTAAATAGTCAAGATTTTTGCATTTAAAATACTACTAGTTTGTATTGTGAGACGAAATTATGGAACCAGCAATAACATTATATTTTTGTCCACAGTTCCGCGGATTCCAGCTGTTGGAAGCGGCTAGACTGTACAAACAGGGCTTCCCCGAACACATGCCGCTGTCAGAATTCACCAGAAGGTATATTTATTATTGTTTGTAATATATTGGGTAAAACTAAACGCAGGCGTTTCGCATTGCTGCCGCCAGAGGGCGTTCGGGGTTTTCACATTGCTAGCGCGAATGGCTCGCGGACGGTCGCAATTGTCCTATGCGATATCGGTTTGATTTTTAATACGCGAGAGGTTCCGCGTTCTTTGATTGCTAATTAGCTTGAGTTGTGTTTGTGAATTTCCTGTTTGTTAAATAACTATTGAACTTTGTGTTTGTGTACCCGTCATGGTGACTTTTTCTTGTGAGAGGTGAAACGTGGCTGGCTGTTCACATCTGGCTGTTCCCGAGTGAAACTACGGGAAGAAATCTATTTATTTGTCCTGGGGAATTGAGATCTCAAGGGTTAGGTAGGGTGATTAGGAATTCCCCTTCCCGAAGACACTCAAGTTTGGATCCGAAGAGAAAGAAGATTTAATTTGGTAAGTGTTCAATTGTATTTAATTTATAGGTTAGGTTATCATATAGGGCCCTGTAGCTCCCTTCATAAGCTACGGTGGTAGCAGACTGCGTATAGCTTAAGTTAGATTCTAGTCGGACAAGCGTGGTGTCGCGTGGAGATTTTTTCCCCGGTACTTAATTTTACCGGTAGATTTTTTCCCGCTAAAGTTCCGGTACAGAATTCTTCCCGCCGCTTCGTTTGTCCGGATTCTCTCTGCCACATTTTCTGGCAGCAGAGCGTAGTTGCTCTGCACATTTTCTGGTAGCAGAGCGTAGTTTATCTACCCTCTATTTGTTCGTTTGTAAAAAAAATAATTAATTGTTTGTAAAAATTATTAGATTTTTCTTAGTTTGTTTGTATAAGAATATTTGTAACCTTTTTTGTATTTGTTTGCGGTTTGTACCGTGCGTTCCGGGTTTGTGCCATTCTCATACCTACCGCGGTTCTTCGTGTAGTTGCTTGATTTTGTTGTTTTTTATTTACCTTTTGTTATTTTTTGTTTGTGACTTGACGCGATGGCGAAGGCCTCCAATGCTAGGGCGACACTCGCCAACGAATTGAGATGGTTTGTGACGGCCGGAGGACTCCTGTCCCGGAAGGACAGGGAGGGCGCCATACTGCTAAGAGCGGATCACCTCCACTCACGATTGATTAGCGCGGAAGCGGCCATGGCGGCGCTTACCGAAGCCGATCTTACCCCGGAGGCCTACGCAGGTCACATGGCGGACATGGACCAGATCCTGAGTCTGCACGATGATATCGCGGAGGCGGTGACCGCAATAAGGGCGAGACAGGCTGGCGGACCAGCCCCTCGCACACCTGTTAGACAGGAAGGACCAGCGGTTACTGGTCGGCTCCCCACCCTTCAGCTGTCCCACTTTGGGGGTAGGATGGAGGAGTGGGTAGCATATAAAAATATGTTTGAGTCCCTGGTCGTAGCACGACAGGATTTGTCGAAGGCCCAGAAGATGGCCTACCTCCTCTCCACTCTTGAGGATGAAGCGCGGTCGCTCATCCAGCACCTCCGGGTGGAGGACGACCAGTACGATACGGCTTGGGAGTTATTGAACTCCCGCTACCAAAATTTACGTTTGTTAGCGGATGCGCACGCCGCACAGTTGATGGCCCTGCCCAAGGTGGCCAACAGGGCACAGTTGCGCCTGCAGTTGCTCACGCCCGTTACAGTGGCCTGTAACGCGCTCCGCACACTGGGGCTGCCGGTGGACCAATGGTCTTTTTTGTTGGTGCACATTGTATTAGGCAAATTGCCCAATGACATCCGCTCGCGGTTTGAGCGCGAAAATGCGGAGCGGGATAGCACCACCCTACCAACATTCACTGACTTGGTGAAGTTTTTGGAGTTTGAGGCACGGGCTGCTGAGAATACCATGACGGACTCAGCGCCATCCAGAGCGCCTGAACGTAGGCCCTTGGAACCCTCATGGCGAGGGAGGCCCCAACAGGGACGGCAACCGCCACCGCGTGGAGCTGGTGTGCGGGTTGCACACACGGCAGCAGTCGCGGGGGACGCGGACTGCCTGCAATGTGGCCGGATGGGCCACAGCCTGCTGCAATGCAGGGACTGGCAGAGACTGCCAGTACAAGATCGGCGCCGCATGGCAAAGCGGCATGAACTTTGCTTTTATTGTTTGGGCGGTCACTATGCACGTGACTGTCCCAGTGCCATACCATGCAGTGCATGCCGTGGGCGGCACCACGCGATGCTTTGCATGAACCGCAACGGGGATGGCACCCGGATGTTGAGGCAGGGGTCCCCTATGGGCGGGGGCGCTCCTGCGCGAAGCCCTCCACCACCGGACGGAGGACGCGGCTTCGCTCGTCGCACCCCCCCTCGGGAGGGGGGTCGCGTACCTGCGCGGGTCTTGGCGGACCGGGACCACGCGCCCCAAGGTCATGGCCAGTATATAGCTGGCCAGGCCCCGGATAGGGCCCCCATGGGCGGGGGCCCTAGATCGGACGTGAGAGTGGGGACACCCCCCTCCACGCGGGTTACCAATGCCCAACACATGCAGCCGCAGCGGTTTTCTCCGCCGCTGCACGAGTACCCACGGCTGGAGTACCACCCGCCGTACCATATGTATGGCCGGGCCGCGGGTTATGCCCCCCTCAGATGGGGATGTGCACTCGCCCGCCATATTATCCGGGTCAGTGGCGCGCGCCCTGGTTTGGAGAGAGTGGGGAGCCCGTAACTAGCTTGCTCCCTTGCTGGGACAGAGCCGCGGACGGTTCTGCTCCCTACCGCGGTGGTCCGCGTATGGGGTCGTAGGGGAAGCCATTAATTTGAGAGCTCTGTTGGACTCAGGGGCTCAAAGCAGTTTGGTTACCACTCGAGTGGCACGCCAGTTAGGTTTAGTCGTGGAAGACTCGCCTGTGCCACTTCTTGGAGTTGGTGGCATACAAGTGAAGTGTCTGACGGGCCAGACACTTGTCACCTTTTCTTCGCTGAAGTCCTCCACAATGAGGATCACGACTTCGGCTATGGTAATGGATACCATTGCGGGTTGGCACCCCTCGACAGACATACCGCCGGGTGTGTTGTCTTTGGTTTCGGGTCTGGATTTGGCCGACCCCTTTGTCTTTCATCCCGGCCCAGTGGACTTGCTCCTGGGCTCGGACGTATTGGGTTGGATTTTGTTGGGTACACAGAAGGCTCTGGGTTCGTCTTCACTGATGGCAGTGTCTACGATTTTTGGTTTTGCCCTGATGGGCCCTGTGTTTGATAATGGCACCGCGGAGGAGCCACCGGTTGTCGCATCTGCGTCCTTGGCCAAGACCATGCAAAGGTTTTGGGAGGTGGAGGAGCCACCTATGAGTTCCAGGATGGATCCGGAACACGCTGAGTGCGAAGCCCTTTTTCGATCAACCACGGAGAGGTTGCCCTCCGGTCGGTTTGTAACTAGGTTACCCTTTGTTGCCTCTCGTCCTAGCCTAGGGCAAAGTAGGGCGCTTGCGGAGAAACGACTGCTGTCCATGGAGCGACGCATGCAGCGTGACCACGTACTTCGCGATAAATATATTGAATTTATGCGCGAGTACGAGGATTTGGGTCACATGTCTCCGGCTCGAGTTGATTGGAGCTCAACTGAGCATTATTTTTTGCCCCACCACGCGGTGGTGAAGGCCTCAACGGGCAAGTTGCGGACTGTCTTTGATGGGTCCGCACCCACTTCGAACGGGGTTTCGTTGAATCTGTGTTTGCATTCGGGTCCCAAATTGCATAGGGACATAATTGACATCATCTTGAACTTTAGAAGACATCAAGTGGTTTTTGGTGCGGACATCCGGATGATGTTCCGCCAGACAGTCATACATCCTGAGGACAGGCGATTCCAGTTGATACTCTGGCGTGAGCGCCCTGAGGATCCTGTGACGGTGTATGAACTCAACACAAACACGTATGGTTTGAAATCTAGTCCCTATATCGCCATCAGATCATTGCTTGAATTGGCAGAGCGGGAACGGATCCGCTTTCCCCGTGGGGCTTCCGTGCTGTCACGTGACTTGTATGTTGATGACGTGTGCACCGGAGCCCAAAGTATTGAGGAGGCCCTCCTACTGCGGGATGAATTGATTGAAATATTGAAGACAGGTGGCTACGAGCTACGTAAGTGGTTGTCTAATGAGCCTAAAGTTCTAGAAGGGATCCCGGAGGATCACCAACAGAACCCTCACCTGTTTGAGGATGTGGATGATCCCAACAGGATAGCGGTGCTGGGCATGCAGTACCAGCCGCTAACCGATATTTTCACATTCCAAGTGGACTTGGAAATACCAAAAGTCTGGACTAAGAGAACGGTGTTGTCCGTAATAGCCCGTATGTTTGATCCAAGCGGTTGGATCAGTCCAGTGATATTCTCTGCGAAGTGTCTTCTTCAGAGACTTTGGACTTTGGGCGTCTCGTGGGACGAGCCGCTGTTTGGTCCTCCATTGGATGATTGGCTCGAGTTGTTTTCATCGATTAAGGAAGTCAATCGGATTGCCTTGCCTCGTCGAATATTGCCCCCGGGAAATATCGAGCCAGCCTGCATGGCTTTTGTGACGCGTCGGAGCGAGGCTACGCCGCGTCAGTCTATATGCGGACAGTTGACGCCGATGGCCGGGTCAATGTCTCGCTTTTGTTAGGGAAGAGCAAGGTCGCCCCCATCAGGACTAGGCTGACTATTCCCAAGCTTGAGTTGAGTGGAGCTCACCTTCTCCCTAAATTGTTGCATCACGTTGCATGTGAGCTGGCGGCCACGGTCGAGATACGGGACATCTTCGCCTGGTCGGATAGCCAGGTCGCGCTTGCATGGTTGCGCGCGGCCCCACATACCTTGGAGGTTTTTGTGGGAAATCGGGTTTCCCAAATCCAGAATATCGGAATTGATATAACATGGAGACATGTGCCGGGAGAGCTTAACCCAGCGGACTGTGCTTCCCGAGGTTGTACGGCACCAGAATTGGTGTCACACCCGCTCTGGTGGGGTCCAGAGTGGCTGATGGGATCAGAAACTTCTTGGCCTGTCTGTCAGACAGACGTTACTTCTTTGAGTTTGACTGGGCTCCGTGTACATGCTGTAGTCGCTGAGACGACGTCGGAGCCGGATTGGCTACTTGCTCGGTATAGCAGCTTGGATAAGCTTCTGGGTGTTACCAGTTGGATTAAGCGTTTCATACATAATTGTAGAAACCCACAGGCAAAGCGGTTGGAGCCGATTGCAGGTGCAGAAGAGCGCCGGAGCGCATTGTTGCATTGGGTCCGTGTCGTGCAGACCGGACGGTTTGAGTCAGAGCTTCAGATTTTGCGCGACGGACGCGCTAAATTGAAGGGCGCGGTCGCTCGTTTGAACCCGTACATCGACTCGGATGGGCTTCTTCGGGTTGGAGGCAGGCTCCGGAAGGCGGATCTTCCATATGAGACTCGCCATCCTCTGTTGTTGCCCAAGGGCGGACCCTTGGTGCAGCTTTTGGTGTCTGATCGACACATTCGTAACGCCCATGCTGGGTGCAATGCTTTGTTGGCTATTTTGCAACGCGAATTTTGGATATTGTCTGCCCGAAGAGCAATCCGTAGTGTTCTGTTTCGATGTATTGCATGTTATAGGTTGAAGGCATCCACGATGCAACCACAGATGGGTGATTTGCCCGTTGATCGAATTCGACCTTCGAGGCCGTTTGACGGCGTTGGAACCGATTTTGCCGGTCCCTTTTCGATCAAGGCTTCTCCCTTTCGTAATGCCCGTATTGTGAAGGGCTATTTGTGTGTATTTGTTTGTTTGGCCACCAAGGCTGTCCATTTGGAGGTGGTATCGGCTCTGACTACGGAGGCCTTCGTCGCCGCGTTGGATCGCTTTGTTTCGCGTCGAGGTCTACCTTCCCTTATTAGGTCTGACAATGGCACAAACTATAAAGGAACTGTAAATTATCTTAAGGATGTTTCTGTGTTTATTGATAAAAATTGTACTAGTTTAAGTCAAATTGCTGCCCAAAGGGGAATAACCTGGAAGTTTAGTCCCCCAAGTTGCCCCCATTGGGGAGGGATTTTTGAAGCGGCTGTGAAATCCGCAAAGACCCACCTCCGCCGCATTATCGGAGAAACGGCTCTAACTTTTGAAGAGCTGGCCACAGTGTTTTGTAAAGTTGAGGCGGTCCTCAACTCTCGTCCTCTCTGTCCGCTATCTCCAGATCCAAATGACTTGGAAGCTCTCACCCCTGGTCATTTTTTGGTGGGAGGGCCGTTGAATGCCCTGCCCGAATACCCGTGGAAGGATGAACGCGTATATCGGTTGTCGCGTTTTCAAATGTTGCAGCAAATGAGCCAGGACTTTTGGCGTCGCTGGTCGCTTGAATATTTGCATTTGCTGCAGCAAAGAGTGAAGTGGACAGACAGGACTGAGCCTCCCAGGGAGGGTGATTTAGTATTGTTAAAAGAGGCAAATTTGCCCTCATTGCTTTGGCGACGAGCTCGCATATTACGTTTGATTCTTGGCGGAGATGGCACTCCGCGTGTGGCTGAGGTGTTGGTCGACGGTTCGATTTTGAGGAGAGCTGTGACCTCTCTCGCCCGCCTTCCCGTAGAGTAAGCTAGCGGTCTGCTTCTCAGACCGGGACGGGGGGATGTTTGTAATATATTGGGTAAAACTAAACGCAGGCGTTTCGCATTGCTGCCGCCAGAGGGCGTTCGGGGTTTTCACATTGCTAGCGCGAATGGCTCGCGGACGGTCGCAATTGTCCTATGCGATATCGGTTTGATTTTTAATACGCGAGAGGTTCCGCGTTCTTTGATTGCTAATTAGCTTGAGTTGTGTTTGTGAATTTCCTGTTTGTTAAATAACTATTGAACTTTGTGTTTGTGTACCCGTCATGGTGACTTTTTCTTGTGAGAGGTGAAACGTGGCTGGCTGTTCACATCTGGCTGTTCCCGAGTGAAACTACGGGAAGAAATCTATTTATTTGTCCTGGGGAATTGAGATCTCAAGGGTTAGGTAGGGTGATTAGGAATTCCCCCTTCCCGAAGACACTCAAGTTTGGATCCGAAGAGAAAGAAGATTTAATTTGGTAAGTGTTCAATTGTATTTAATTTATAGGTTAGGTTATCATATAGGGCCCTGTAGCTCCCTTCATAAGCTACGGTGGTAGCAGACTGCGTATAGCTTAAGTTAGATTCTAGTCGGACAAGCGTGGTGTCGCGTGGAGATTTTTTCCCGGTACTTAATTTTACCGGTAGATTTTTTCCCGCTAAAGTTCCGGTACAGAATTCTTCCCGCCGCTTCGTTTGTCCGGATTCTCTCTGCCACATTTTCTGGCAGCAGAGCGTAGTTGCTCTGCACAATTAATGTAATTTAAGTACTATCTGACATAGGTTTTAGTGACTCGCTGATGACACTCGTATCGTGAGCGCTCACGACGAAATGTATAAACGCGATGACTTTAGTCTGCGCTGATATCTACGCATCATTCTAAAACGCTCCCTAAACGTTTACATTTTAAGCTGTCAGCGCCGATGATACTCAACCAGCCATCACGTCTACTTATTTAATTTTTTTACTGCCATCTTATTTATTTTAGTCTTCACTCTCTTTTCTGTAATGTCTCCTTCAATGATTTGCATCTAATTTGTATCTGAAAAATATCATTTTCCATACTGACTAACCTGACCGGGGATCGGACCCGGACTCCGTGGTTCAGAGGCCTTTACCACTGCGCCAAGGCCGATGAGAATAGGATAGTGTCGGGATGTAATAGTAATATATTTCATCAGGTACCGTTTGCTGGCGACGTCGGAGAACAACGAGAGCACAGAGAGCAGCCCGCAGCTGTCGGAGCGTCAGCTCGTGGACGACATGCTGCTGGCGCTGGACCTGGACGTCAGCAGCTACAGGCTGGGGCTCACTCAGGTCAGTGGCTTGTGTACTTGACCAGGTACCGTCTGCAGCGACGTCGCAGAACAACGAGAGCACAGAGAGCAGCCCGCAGCTGTCGGAGCGTCAGCTCGTGGACGACATGCTGCTGGCGCTGGACCTGGACGTCAGCAGCTACAGGCTGGGGCTCACTCAGGTCAGTGGCTTGTGTACTTGACCAGGTACCGTCTGCAGCGACGTCGCAGAACAACGAGAGCACAGAGAGCAGCCCGCAGCTGTCGGAGCGTCAGCTCGTGGACGACATGCTGCTGGCGCTGGACCTGGACGTCAGCAGCTACAGGCTGGGGCTCACTCAGGTCAGTGGCTTGTGTACTTGACCAGGTACCGTCTGCAGCGACGTCGCAGAACAACGAGAGCACAGAGAGCAGCCCGCAGCTGTCGGAGCGTCAGCTCGTGGACGACATGCTGCTGGCGCTGGACCTGGACGTCAGCAGCTACAGGCTGGGGCTCACTCAGGTCAGTGGCTTGTGTACTTGACCAGGTACCGTCTGCAGCGACGTCGCAGAACAACGAGAGCACAGAGAGCAGCCCGCAGCTGTCGGAGCGTCAGCTCGTGGACGACATGCTGCTGGCGCTGGACCTGGACGTCAGCAGCTACAGGCTGGGGCTCACTCAGGTCAGTGGCTTGTGTACTTGACCAGGTACCGTCTGCAGCGACGTCGCAGAACAACGAGAGCACAGAGAGCAGCCCGCAGCTGTCGGAGCGTCAGCTCGTGGACGACATGCTGCTGGCGCTGGACCTGGACGTCAGCAGCTACAGGCTGGGGCTCACTCAGGTCAGTGGCTTGTGTACTTGACCAGGTACCGTCTGCAGCGACGTCGCAGAACAACGAGAGCACAGAGAGCAGCCCGCAGCTGTCGGAGCGTCAGCTCGTGGACGACATGCTGCTGGCGCTGGACCTGGACGTCAGCAGCTACAGGCTGGGGCTCACTCAGGTCAGTGGCTTGTGTACTTGACCAGGTACCGTCTGCAGCGACGTCGCAGAACAACGAGAGCACAGAGAGCAGCCCGCAGCTGTCGGAGCGTCAGCTCGTGGACGACATGCTGCTGGCGCTGGACCTGGACGTCAGCAGCTACAGGCTGGGGCTCACTCAGGTCAGTGGCTTGTGTACTTGACCAGGTACCGTCTGCAGCGACGTCGCAGAACAACGAGAGCACAGAGAGCAGCCCGCAGCTGTCGGAGCGTCAGCTCGTGGACGACATGCTGCTGGCGCTGGACCTGGACGTCAGCAGCTACAGGCTGGGGCTCACTCAGGTCAGTGGCTTGTGTACTTGACCAGGTACCGTCTGCTGGCGACAGATATACAATATACAGATAGCGTCAGTTATCACTATGTTTAAATACGGAAATTTAGTTATTACTAGCACGCTGCCTCTGCGCTAAAGCTAAAGTTACTCTTCAACCGACTTCCCTAAAGGAGGATGTTATAGGTTATATGTTTCGATGTATGTATGTTTTTTTATTTATGTTCGCCGATTTCTCCACCTATTGTGGTCTGATTTCTGAAATTATTCTTCTAATTAAAAGAGTGTATTCACAAGTTGGTCCCATTTTAACCACGTCACGTGATCGGTAATTTTAAAGATACCTAACAAAATATAAAAATACAAACATTGGATTATAGACCAAGAGCCCGTGATGACACAGCAACTTAAAAAAAATATTCCTGTTTTATATTGTGTTTTTGCTACAAATAGGGTCATATTTACCCAAGAACATGAAAGTGTGTGAAACCTGGGCACAGAGACCTGAAGGGCTTCAAGCATTTATTTATTTTTAGACAAAATGGGTCCAGTACCTACTGATATTCAAATTGTAGCTGCAATTATTACATTTTCATTGCAAAGTAACTTGTGTTAAAAGTATTTTCTCTTTCTACATATAAAATTTGTTATGCTATTTTTTATAGGGTAATTTTCCCAATCATGCATAGATATAAAAACGTACCTATAATTGAATTTTCGTGATAAAATTTTACGACCTTTACTGACACACCTTGCCCTAAAATCATGATTGCTTAAGAGAAACTATTATATACAGATAGAGCGGATTGTTACTTAGAGTCTTAAAGAGATTATTTACTTATTGAAAATCCAACGTTTCAAATTTACCTAACATTTTTAGATAGTGATACCTTACATTATTTTTTTTAATACAAGATAGGTTTGCTCTTGACCACAATCTTGAGATTAGGTCTACGGTGTAGCGAGCTTACCCAGAAGTAGAAGCTTACCCTAATATATCGTTCGGTCACCATAAACAAACGAAATAAAATAAAACAACCTAATATTATTACGTTATTCTGACCTCTATACTTTTTTTGCATTTAGCTGGCCTTGTTTATCATAAATTGATTTATAGTTAGTAAGTAGTATCTCTTATTAAAATTTACATTAAACCCATTCGCAAAAGAACAAGCGTTAGAGCGTTAAAATATAGCTTGATCTCTATGACAGCAGAATGAACTAATACATTCGAAATGAGAGCGACAAAGACAGACGTATTATTTTAATACTATGTCATAGAGATCAAGCTTATATTTTACAAACTGTAATAAAACACATTATTATTTATTACGCTAGAAATATTACTATCCAATGTTATTTTCCACGATTACGTATATGAACGGCTGTTATTCTATTTTTAGATTATGTAAATTCTGAATGACCACATGTAACTGTCTAAATATGTAGAAACAATCGCTAATTACAGTAATTCTACGCATTTGATACACAGTATGTTACACGTCGGTTAAAATTACTTTCACTGGTTTTGTTTACCGTGTTACATTGCCCGAAATATTTTTTTTTCATTTATTTGACTCTAGTTAGGGTTACAGAGCGCGCATTATAATAGGGTATAACAGGGTCAAAACTAGGTTTGCTTTGGGTTGGCCTTGTCGCTCGCATGCCGAAGAAACTATTGCTAGCCAAAACTTTAAGGGTTCTATTCAAAGAAAGGCCCTGGCAAAGATGGCGAGGTGACTTTGATGCGTACTCTGCAAACTTGCTTCCAAGAGCTCTAGATAGATAGATACATCATCCCTTTATTGCACCATTTATAGAACAGAATAAAAATATAAAAAGTTGTAACAAAATGTAAATACATAAATGAGTGCAAAGGCGGGCTTATCGCAAAAGCACTTTCTTCCAGCCAACCTTTGGGTGGAAAGGGAAAAAGTGTAGGGTGCTAGATGGAAGTCGTAGAGATTGTTGCATTGTTTTCTCAGCCTTAGATATTCCGCGCTATCACACATGTATCGTTGGTTTAGTTCGATGGAAGCTAAGCCAATCTATCACAAGCATAAAACTTAAACAACTTGGAAAAGTAGACCAGCTATTTGAAGTACGTCAATACTGGAAAATAACAATTTAAACTGTATATCGTACTCGATTGACATCGATACGCAATCAAGATTGGATTGACCCAAAAATCCGCGGTGGAACAGCTCTATGGGTTTAAAGGGATATCTATAACAAGAAAGTGTCTAATTTCCCGGTGTGGATTTGGACAAATTACCGGAAAAACAATCAGCCAGCTCAGCCTACCGTGGACATCACGTAACCGCTGGAAAGCTGCGGAACGATGTCGCTGTGCGGTGTTGGTTGTAAATAAAACTATTCTTTTGACTAGGAACGTTACTATAAATATCCTAATCCTATCCTAACTTATATTATAAATGCGAAAGTGAGTTTGTTTTTGTTTTTTGTTACCTCTTCACGCTTTATCTACATAACCAATCTTCCTGAAATTCTGCATACACATAGTTAGATGTACTGAGAAGGACAAAGGGTACCTTTCATCCCGGGAAAAAGCACTGTTCCCGACAAAAAATCACACGGGCGAAGTCGCGGGCAAAAGCTAGTAGTAAATAACCAAGCATAAATTTAAATAGGTACCTATTTAAAAAAAAATCTCCCTTAAGGACTTTTTTCTCTCAAGTATACTTACTTATATAGTAAATAAAATCTATGGCGTTGACGCGATATCTATTAACAGGTTTCTCTGGCAGAAATAATAATGATCGATTTGTATTATAGATGTGGTTTTGTCTCCGGTCAGTAACTTCAATTTTTGAGAATAATATTGTGCTATTAATCACACAATACGATATTATTAAAACTCTTCCAAATGGTATTGTAGAAATCTTATGGTGGTGACTGGTGACCTATACAATCCATTACTTCTTTACCGGAAGTAATAATGATAAATTTATATCTAAAATAATAGATACTACACTACACTACACTGCGTGTGCGCCCAGTGGAAAAAAACAATTCCATAACAAAACGTAGAAAACTATTATAGTTGTGACCCCATTCAAGCAATACTCGTTTGGCGGAAATACAGATGATAAATTAGTATTATGTCTGTGATTAGGTCATCGAGTGATGGGCAACAGTCCGGTTAGAAGGCCTTTTCAAAATGTCCAGTTTCTGTCATTGGGCGCGTTTCGAGCATGGTCGACTTTTGAAAACAAGTTATTTAGTCGCGGTTCGGTTCGTTCAATAAAAAAATGCCTTCATTTGTAAACAAGTTAGTGTCGCGGTTCGGTTTGTTAGTAAAAAAACCCTGCGCCATTATAAACCCAATTAAGTTTGAAAAAGTCGGACAGTTTTGAATTGTCCATCTGTTACCGGTCAGTAAACTGCACTGCGGCCAGCGAGGCTGCAAGACGAAAATAAACAACTCCGAGTGAAAGTGTTATGCAATGTAACGCGACTACAAGGTCTTGATACTAGGAAGTTTGGTTGAATAGGGTGTATCATGATGTAGGCATTAATGAAACGAGAGGCAGTCCTTGAACGTGGCTTCTCTAATATATTATATTTGAGAGAATAAGTTATTATAAATGTTAGGTATATTAAATTGCACGAAAATTCGCAGTGATTGTAAGCTAAGACGAGAGAAGAGTTGTTAGATTCTCCCTATATCTAGACAGAGTCAACATTCGAATTGAGAATATTTTTGCTTAATATGAAAAAAAATTACCTACAGAATATAAAAAAAAATCAGGCGAAAAATAAAATTAGATCGTTATCGGGCATAAAGTATGATCGGATATGTATATAAATAGCTCAACTAGTCTGTTTCCTGATAAAATAAGGCCGTTAGAATCATGGTCACATATAATATTAATTAGTAAACAGGTTATGCATACGTAAAGCCGGAATAGACTATGAACTAAAACAAATATAAATACTTTGAGCAAATATTAAAATACTCAAATTAATCCATACTTCCATACTAATATTATAAATGCGAAAGTTTGGATGTGAGTTTGTGAGTTTGTGAATTTGTGAGTTTGTGAATTTGTGAGTTTGTGAGGATGTTTGTTACTCAATCACGCAAAATCTACTGGACGGATTTCGATGAAATTTTGTACAGAGGTAGATAATGACCTGGAATAGCACATAGGCTACTTTTTATCCCGGGAAAAAGCACTGTTCCCGTGGGAAATTCACGCGGGCGAAGCCGCGGGCAAAAGCTAGTAATAAAAATAATTTTAGTGTTTAAATTTTTTTTACTAACATGTATCCATCCTCGTATAACTTAATAGTAGATGATATTAGATTTACACAATCTAAGCAAGAAGTATCAAAATCCGTTGATCACAGCTCACCTTATTATATGTATTAAAATGACGCCGAATACGTCCAAAGTGTTACATAATTGCAGCTTGCGTAACTTAACTTCCGATCTCCAAGTCTCAGTGTGTCGATGCATGACCTCCTTTTCTACACGTAAGTATGTGACACATGGCCCACTGAGCTTTTAGTAGACTAGTTACGCTGCGGAGCGATATCGTAATTTCCGGATCAATAAAATTGCATTTGTATAATCCTATAGGTATTATTGGCAATCAATTGCATTATAAATAATTTTCATGAAATATTTTTTGTGGAATTCTACGATTTTACGTGTTGCCCATCTGTCCTTTGTGCCCTACTCAGAAAAATCCGGGATCCGCCCTTGCTCCTTTCCATCCTTGCCCTTAGATTCACATTTTGATTCATCCAGGGAATGAATGATACTTTTTCGATTTCAATAGCTTTTTTGCCGAATTTGGTTCGTGTCCTCTTGCCACATAGGATATTGGGATACTTGATTTCCTTAGTATTTTCATATCTTCTTTTTTAAGATCGTCTGCAGTCTAGCGCTCAAGATTCTAACTGAAGTTTACTTGTTTGTATAGGGTCTGTCAAGAGCCTTCTCACGTAACGTTACTTCACTGCGACCTCCGTGTGGTCTTTGACACGACCACAGTAAAAGCTGTTATCCAGCTTTATTGCCTCATCCATAATATGTTGCGTTATAGAACGCTCCTCTTAATTTTTTAAATACTCATTGTCGGTTTCGAATATGAGCCACAATTTTTAGATCCTTTATTTTTTTACCATTTTTGTTTTTTTTTGTTTGCTACAAACAAAAAAAAAAACAAGAAAAAAGTATTAAACTTTAGACATTTCGACGAAATATCGAAATTTTCTAATTCTTAATTTTATTTATTTTCTCTTCGAATTTTGGGAAGAGTACGTGAGAGAAAACCTAATAGAATTTTCTTTGTCTGCCAGATCAGTTACTCAATGCAAATAAGCGTACAAGAAAACCCATTTCTTTCCGTTCACAGCCTTACTCCGCTTAGACGCGGAGCCTCAAAAGTTGCGCAAGAGATAACAACTTTTAAAAATGTTACATAATTTACTTCCGATCTGTGCCAACGTTCCGCTCACCTCATTGTAATATATTGTTTGCCAGCCAATATGCCATTATTTTCGCGTGTATTTAGTATTTAAATATCGCATTGTTGAGTGGTGCCAGTTAACAAGTAACAAAAAATATTTAAATAGGTAGGCGTTTCTCTATTTAAAAAAAGTTTCGCCTGAGTTGTTATTCAAACAATCATATTCACTATCAATGAATGGATCTCTAAATTAATACAGTGATTGAAATTTCGCCGTGGCCAAACATTACTCTGCAATTTCTTTTAAAATAATTTTGTCAGAGGACGTTGTAATACATAACATACCTATATGTTTAGTTTTTCTTAGACCTCACTTATTCCCCTAATCTCATCTGAGCTAAGGTCAACTACTAATGTGTAATATCAATCTCTTTAGTTGATTTCCCTCAATCAAAAAGAGTCACTGTTCACGATGTTACGTTGAATGTATCATAAATATCAATCTATTTGCCCAATGCCCTACTATTAAATCTAAATAAGTTATGTAAGCAGAGTTACATAATAAGTTGGCGAGCCTACGCACAAGTGTTACAAACAAAATGCCAAAGCTCAACGATATTGATTAGTAGCGCATACGCATAAACAAGTCTCAGTGAGGAGTAACTCACACACCAATACCATCGATCAAATATTACAAGTAATTATTTATGCCAATACTCTGCATCGTGAGTTCCTTAGGGTTTTTGTATGTAGGTTTAGATGAGCTTAAGGCCCGACCACCTGCGGCCATTCAATATTGGAGGGGTTTTGATCAGTTGAGTATGTATAGCGATCTGGATATCCTCCATTCTATCCCTGGATGGCCATCATCAGATCACAGCTCAGATCAATCCTAGCGTTGAACCAAAGCTTCAAAGTAACCTCGTTTGTATGGAAATCGACTGGTGTCCCTAATTAGCTGGCCACCACTGTATATGTATGTAGAGAAATTCGTCATATCGCGCTGATCGCGCGACACCCTCCGGTCGCGAGGTTCGACCACGCTGTTCGATTGGTCGAATGACGCTGAACAAAGACTCTTAGAGGTGCAATCAATGGGACAGCGAGGATTCTTGATTCTTGGTAGTTCGATTAATCGTCTCACTAACTTCTATTGTAACAGTGAGACTAGCACATCGTAAATTCGGCACATTCCACGTGCCCTTTAATGTTGCCATTCATAGAAATAATACTGAGTCAAAAACTATTAAACTAAAACTGAGGAAAAAATTATGAAACTAAAACTGCGGAAAAAATTATTGAATGAAAAGATTTGAATCAAATTCTAGTTATGAAATTCTAAATTCTATTCTCACCAGTAAAAGAGGAACCATCTGATCACCAAAAAATTGCCATGAGACTAGCAGAATTTCTCAAAGTTAAATATTATCATAGTAATAGATATATTTTTGTTAGCAAGTAAATTGGATTTTTATGTTCATACAATGAGATATCTACCGTATAGACTGTTCTATTAGCGTTTACGTAAAGTTAAAAGCTTACATGAAAGCTGGAACTATTAATGAAACTTTGTAAGCTTTTTAAGCTCTACCATAGGCATATTAGAGATGCACCTATTGACAGTGCATTACTCAGAAGTACCTATGGTTATGGGTTGGTTTTAAACATCCCTAATTATTCTGAGAGAAGAATTCTACAATATTAAAAGTTCGGATGTGAGTCTGTGAGTTTTGTGAAAATGTTTGTTACTCAATCACGCAAAATCTACAGGACGGATTTAGATGAAATTTGGTATACGGGTAGAAAAATACCGGGAATAGCACATATGGTACTTTTGATCCTGAAATTCCCACGGAAGCGAAGCCCCGGGGCCTGGCTAGTATTAACATAAGTATTGCAATTCTTTTGGCTTCTTAATTCAGAGTACATACTTTATTAAAGAAAAAGAAAGTATTGACCGTTACTCATTTTCTTACATTTTTATTTAACGTAACGTTTAAAAGAAAACATTTTTATGCAATAATCAGAACTTAAAAATCTTATGATCTCACACTCATCGAAAATGAATAATAAGTTTTAGTTTATTTTTTAGTTAGTTTTAGTTTATAGTTTCTTTGAAAGTGTTATTCAACAATAAATATCATTATTAATCAAAACGTTTTGTCTAAACTAAATTAGCAAAGTATTTTTGGCAAGGCGAAGACACTGTCTCATCGAATGATAAATGAATGATCAATCATTTTACATAATCAGCATATCAAAAACATTACAGTTTCAAATATATAAAATTTATCAGTGAGCTTCCATTTATTTACATCGTCAATCGTTAAAGTAAGAAAAAATATTTGATGTATGAATGTGTCTAATAAACTCAACATTTATTGTAATAGACTGGCTACCTAAAAAAAAGTATTTCGAATAGAATGTAGCAAAAGAAAATAAATAATGAAATAATAGTTCTCAGCTCAATTTGTATTTAAAGTTCATTCTTCGGTGTAAATAATTGAATTTCATTTCAAAAGTTTAATCAATTTATTTGTTCACCTGCACTTTCTGTCCTCGCTAACCAACCAACTTTTAACGTCTTTCATACTTCTCACATTTATATTTTTAACTAGTCAACAGTTAAAACTTTAACTATAAAAATTTATGGCGAAATACGATGGAACGCTAAGATTTTTGGAATTGATACTTTCATTTGCATTCGAATAATGTTACGGATAATAGAATTCGACCAATCATTACAAATCTGTAATTGTAAATCAAAATGTTTGAGAATATCTCTCTCGAAAAAAAGAGTAGGCCTAGCTTTCTAATTTTCTACTTTTGCACTACATAAAATCAATTAAGTATATAAATTAAATTGTAATATAGGTTAAATCAAATCTGGCTTTAAAAGTTATTGCGTTACGACGTGCTTGATAATCGCAAGCAAATCGTGCGACACAAATATAGTTGCGAAATTAATTTAAATGGCTGAAAATTACTTTGGTTCCAACATTTCTTTGCTAGGCCATAAAGGCTTTGACTTGCTCTAATCGTCTGTTTTTTTATTTTGAAGGAGAATCTAAAGGAGATTATACACCTTAGACCTATGACTAAACGCTTATAATATTATGCAATGGCAAACTCACTCTATACACTAGATATGTGGTGCGATGGGACATCCTAAACAATATCAAATTCTCCGTTCTGTGACCGCGAAGTCTGTGCAATTCAGTCATTGTCATTTCTGTCAAAAGTCCACTGTACTCCTGAAGTCTGGAATTTTCCTAAAAAAACGTTTTCACTAGACCACATCGGTAGTTTTGGCAGTCCAAACGCAAAGTGCGTAATGAGGTACATTTTACTTTCACGGTTTATAATAAGCGTGACGTAATATTATATAAGGCTTGCGATTAACATTTAATAACATCTCAAACTGCATTCTAATTGTGCCGTGTTATATTATAATTTAATTAAACTTCCTAGAGCGATACCGTTCTCCACCATGTGGTTTATTCACCAAGCGATCGATTTCATTCATCTTTTCTAATAAACCACTTCTGATAATTAAGATTTGAACAAACAATAATTCATTAAGTGCGATGCTTCAACCGTTCTGTTTTCTAAGAAACAGGGACGCTCTCCTCTTTGTTTAAATGTATTGTTATGTTATGTATTTACGACTGCACATACAATAAGTCCTGTATAATTTAATCATATTAACTCTATGACAATTGGAATTATGACAGGTCACCGACTGATAATAGGGAATCTATACTTTTATTACACTATTAATTTATCAACGACAGGACAGTGCATACATCATCTTAATATATTACTCCACATGGAACGCTATGCCGCTGTAGTAGTGGTAAAATTGTAATGAATTATTTAATTGTATTTTATTATATTTATTGAAATAAATATCAGAAAATTTATGTGTTAACATGATTGTCTAAGGTTAATTATAAAAACTAATACTAGACAATACATATTGGATCAATTAAACAGACGAGCCGACAAAGGGGACCTTGACGTCGTGTGGTTATTTTAACATAAAATCTTCGATCAACAATACACATAGATACAAAATCAAAGCAAAAAACGTGTTGATTGAATATATACCTACGATCAAAATTATACCTTAAGTCTAAGCAATAAATATCGTAATGCAATGGACCGTATTGTCAAAAATAAGAGCACACACGCTTATTATGTACTCTTATTTCTCGAGCCGTTTTCAGAGCATTGTTGATCGAAGCATAAAATATTTATTTCTTTAGAGTAGACGTATCGCAATCCTTATTGACTTTGATGATTACATACTTTATAGAGATTATTTAGGCAGTATATTCTGATTACCACTCGCAATAAGTAGTTACTGTAGGCATTAAAACTTTGCGAAGTGTGAGAATCTCGCGTTAAACTTTCCAAATGTTTTAATTAAATTAACCATTCACTGCCTTCTTATGCGTAACTTAAAAACGTTACAGCATTGTTTAATTAATTTCTACGTCTCTATCCAACAGCTATTGATTGTCTGTGCGTTGACAAACATACAAACAGATTGACTAACAGCCCCGTAGATATGAAAAGTGCGTTAGGAGCTCCGTTGTTTATTAATAAAAACAAAAACCTATCAATCGACAAAACTATGCCAAACTTCAAACTGGTGACATGCGTTCTGGGGCCCTATTTTTGAAAGTATGACTCACCAAAAAAGCGTGAGCCGAATGATTTTTCATTCGATATCAATTATTCCGTATTTTTGAATTGTCTATGTCGAATAACTCGCAACGAGTGGTCTAGACCACACGTTTTCGTATGATTTGGTAGTCGAACGTTTCTTACGTCAAAATCTTGAATAACATAGACAACCGGATACGGATATAGATGAAGTCTATTAAAATTTTCATTTTTGCGTTTCTTTTAACGCTAACGTTATCTTTGATTAAAAATTTACGAACATTTTTTTTTCGATTCGTTACCGATTCGGTTTTCGTTGCCTAGAATGGAACAGAAATTGTTTCTCGCTTTATTTTCATATCACTGGCAACATTGCTAGACGAGTGATTTCAAAAATACGGCTTTTATGTTTTTAGTGACATATTATGACGAGTGCGACATAATAGTCTATTCGTTTTCGGCGGTATGTCACACTTTCAAAAATAGGCCCCCTGGTACTGAAAGACTGCACGTGCCCCTTCTATTTAGCTAAAAAATCTGATTTCTGTAAATTCTATAGAAATTTGTATAGGTCAAAACCTTGCTATATTTATGTATGTTGACACAAATGATAACATTTAATTGACCGTAAAATGACAGTTTCTCTACACCAGCCACCGACTTAAGCTAGGTGTGGTTTTGTACAATACACAGTTATAACCGTATGTGAAATCTACTATGTAATTTAAGAACATGAAAATTTATAATTAATAATTTGTCCTAATAGTAGGACAACGAGGAACTAGGCTTCTTTGTGGTCCTACGAATAAGACATTTTAGTGGGACCGTAAAGGAGGAATGATGTATTATTAAATTGAACATTAACTAATGTAATAATGATTTCATTACAAAGTCTGTCAGGCTGCGTGTATCACGCAAACCTATATTGAAAGGAATCACGGTTCACTACTCTATGTTTTGTTTATACTCTGGAAGGCGGCGCTTGATACAAATTGAAAACTAATGTGCATGCGCATGATTTTGCAAAAAAATTCTTCCTCTTAAGTAGGTACTTATTTATTTACAAAAAAAAATACACATGTGGGATGTTTTTTTTAAATAATATCTAAAATACCCAGAGCAGTTATAATAACACTTCACATAGGGCTTTGGAATAAATAATAGGCTAGTTTATAGTAAAAAAAAATCAGTTAAGTATAGAAAAAAACAATTTTTTTATTTTTATTTTTTTGTTGCAGGTAAGGAATATTTTTATGAAAATGAATTTTATGAAGATCCAGCGATGAAAGGTACATAGAAATTGTATTTTTCCTTCGTAATTCTACAACAATAGTAAAGGTAAGTCGAATTAGTCTGGGGTTTTCCTGGTAATGTTTCTGAGAGTGCTAATAATTCATGAACCAGTGTCAAAGGAATCAATTAATATATGTTCGTCAATTAAATAAGCCTTTTTCAATATAATGCCTTTAAAAAGTGCGTGTGCCAAGTGGAAGGAGTTGACATACTGTGCCGGCCCTAAATAAATGGGAAATGAAGCAGAAATATGTATTTATTAGACGAGTGTTGAAGACAATTTCTATTTAATTGCGTTTTTCAATAACCAACAATTTTTTTTTTCGTCTACCAAACTAGATCCTCTTTGGGTCTTCGAGCCTAGCATGTGTGTGCTAAGCTTATTCAAATAAACATTTTCATTCACTCATTTATTCGATCCATCCAAGTAAGTAAGTAAAACAAACAATTTGAGCACCGCAAGCACTTTTTTTTTGATGGCGAAATATATTTCGCGATATAAAAAAAGTAGCTGACCCAAAAATGATGATCAGCCGTTTAATTTTCCATCTGAATCGTGACATTCATTTCCCTTTACAATTAACAAAGAAAGTTTTGATCGATCAATCAACTATCGACAACCTCCCTACCGATTCTAATCGATTCCTATCTATCGATAAGTATTTGATTTGTACAACAATACTTTAATTACTATTCGTAAATCCCTTCAATGGTTATATTTTAATCAAAATGCTGTCAGAAAAGCAATTGTAATTTTCGTTTTTCTAAATTTTCGATTTACAATTGTAATTGGTTAACCTAAGAAAGCTTCAAAAGTTTATCTTTATATACAATGGGAGAAAGATGTGGTTGTTTGACAGCTGATTATATTATTTATTAAATGCAACAAATGTTCTTTTAAAATCAAATCCCATTCTGTAGCTAACTGCGCCCCGCGGCTCCTGTTTGAATTTCAGAGTAAGTGCTATTTCAAGTTCTATTTCATTCAGTAGTATTCACTGAAATCCGTCTAGTAGATTTGAATAGGGCTTTTATTATCTGTTTAAAAATGTACTATTACCATGTACAAGATTTTTTCTATTGCTTGTATTGTATAGATAAATAAAAAGTTCTTTTCTGTTTCTAGCAAGGGCAACTTTAATGTAAAATTTCATGATAATAGAATATTTATGGCTTAAAAGTGTACCAAGTAGTTTTTTTGGGATTTATATCAATTTCTCTTGGTAGATTTGTGTATTGTATGGAAAATTGTGTAATTAAATCAGGAAACCGTAGGAGTTTCTGCGCCGGCGCAGTGTCGGTACTGTCGGTAGAGGCAGGATTCACAGTGCGCTACGTCGTCGTTGTGACATAAAGATCTTTGTCGCGGTATCCTGTACGCGATCTATGCGTGTGTCACGCTTTCTTTTTTTACAACTTCGGCTTTCGCGGTAATGTTTTTTAGTACTTTTATAGAATTTTAAATGATGCAAGTAGTCATTGTTTAAAAAATATATATTCTGACCTTCTATCCTTTAAATTATTAAAATAATATCAATAGAATCTGAGTTTAACGTTTAACAGAGCTATGTGAGGAAATAAAATTGAAAAAAAAAATGTTGAAAATTCTTCACTCTACGTTGACAGCAAACAAATAGTTTAACCACCTATTTTTAGTGCAAAACATGGTATGCGTTAAATAAACATTATATGCCATAGATAAATAATTCAATTTTATTTTAATTTTTGTAACATCCGTGACTATATAATATTGAAGTAACACTTTTATTAAAACACATACTTAATGATTCGTCCTTTCGTCTTCATCGTCCACGCATCATAAATAAAAATTATTTATTTCAGCAATAATGTCATTGTATCCCGCCCTTTTACTTAATTAACCTTTCAGATCGCAGTTCAATGAAATGATATATGCTAATGAATTTTACTGGATTGGTTCGTAGGTATGCGAAAGGTTATGATTCCGGTGGTCTTTTCTTGACACTTCATAAAATACCTACATGTAGTGGAATAAAGAAGACTGTGTATAGAGATGACTCAATATACTCAGTAGAGGAACATTTAATTTCACACATAGGTAAAAGTATTATTTACTAGCTTTTGCCCGCGGCTTCGCCCGCGTGAATTATCCACGGGAACAGTGCTTTTTCCCGGGATGAAAGATACCCTATGTCCTTCTCAGTACTTCGAACTATGTGTGAAATTTCAGGAAGATTGGGTCAGTACATAAAGCGTGAAGAGGTAACAAACAAACTCACTTTCATATTTATAATATTAGTTAGGATAAGATAGTTAGGATTAGGATATTTGTGGCGAGGTAGGTAATGAGATGGCGAGATGACATCGAAGGTTATCTGCGGAAGTGGAAGCAGGTTTCACTCGAAAGATAATAGTAAAAAGAGTACTTACTTATTTTGACTGATATGATAAGGGGAAACGGGAAAGCAGCGAACCGTTAAATGAAAAAGCCGTTTCCCAGCTGTTTATCAATGGATGCTATCTAAATCTACCCACGTACTTTAAAAACATGAAGGCTTATTTCAAAGATTTAGCGGACTCTTTTCCTTGAGAAAATAGTTATAAATCAAGTAAGTTTATGGGCAAGATGTGTTATCAAAACCACGAACGAAGTGAAAGACTCTTGAGTTATCAAGTACATCATTTGTGTCCCAGTGAGCATACTGCCACGTGATACTGCGTAATTTAGAAAACATAATAATTCTTGTTAAGTATAAAACTGTCCCGGTTTTCTTTTACTTGTATGCGGGTTCTACACGCCTGTGTATGTCACACTGGCAGCTAAGTTATTCGTTACTTATAAAATAGAGAAATGTCCTGTAGTTTTCTTTTTTTGTTACTTTCTTTTTAAATGTTAGTGGCCAAAGTGTTAGATTTTTCGAGGTGTTTAGAGTATTTTTCTCGGTGCATATTTTTCATGTAAAAAAGAAAAAAGTATAAAAAAGAATGAAACGGTTTGATCGGTGCTCTAAGAGGAATACCACCGAAGCACGTAGTACACAAGATTACGTAGAGGCTTACATAAGTTTATGTAATTGCATTATTAAATTATTTATTTACTAGAAACGTGGTATATGAAGTTTTTAATAGTAAATTATATAAGTAAATTGACATTTCTCATCATTAGAAATTAAATTGTTAGCTATGTTCTATTTAAATTTATCATACTTGTTTAATTAAATTACAAATCACTTCTCATGCTCATACTAAAATATGGAAAACTTTTATTATTCAAAGATGTTACGAGTAAATCAATGCTTTTGACGCTCACCTATAGAGCAACGGATAAAGTCGTTTTCGCAGTTTATGCAAAAACGTCTAATTACCTACTCTCCATTCTCATAGAAACATTTTCATACTAATTATTATTATTATTTTATTACGTTTAACAATAATTTCATTCTTAATGGTGTAATAAAGACGCAAGAGTACTGCCAACAGTAAATCAAGTTCATTCATGGAACTCTTAGCCGCGGTAATAAAGGTAAATTTCCAATAGTTTTGGGTAGGTTTATGTGCTGTTATAGTAGGTTAACGGTGCTATAACTAAATCTGTTCGCACAGAATCGCTTGGACGATATATAACACGTGTAAAGGAGTTATGGTAATGAAGATATAAATAGAATATTTTTGAAAGAGTTTGGCCAGAGTTGCGATGTCGACCAATCAGGTTATGCGAGATTAGTCCACTTTGCATTATCTAATTATTACGTCTAAAAATCTAGTTCACAGTATAAATTTTAAACATAAACATTTAAACACACATTTTCTTTATGTTTTGTACTCCTGTTCCGAACTGGATAAGAATTTCTATGATGTTATGATTGATGATAAGTGCTCCTTTATCACCCTTTATAAACTGTAAAAGTAAATTGATTCTGACGAATACTTTTTTCATAAAAAAAGATTGAAATTAATTGGAAAAAAACATTAAAATATCAAATATCTCGAAAACGGTAAACTTTTGGATAACCCATTATAGGTTTAAATCAATCCAAATAACACTACCCCCTCAGAGATTCGCATCTAATTACCAGTAACCCTGCATATTATAACGCCTTTTCACCGAGTGGCAATCCTCTGGGGTTAAGCAAAAATTTAGAATTTTCACTTGCCATCCTTACAGATCTTTCGTTTCCTTTGTGTATTTCCTCCACTCATACAAGCTCGCCGATTAAACAATTATGTTAACTTACTTGATGACGTTTTTTAAAATCTTAAAAAAATATTGCGCTATCTCTTCTGTCGGTCGTCAAAAACTTATCTCTTTATTTATAATGAGTTTGCCTGACCCAAGAAGCCAGGTATCGGTTATTTTCCATTTACACATATTTTATTAGAGGTCGGAGAGGACACCGCTAAAGAAACTGACCGTCTACAGTCAGCAGCATATCATTCTATCCAAATTCATTGGAAAATCGCCTCTTTTGCATCAGAATAGAGAGAGACCCATGCAGATAATGACATTTGAGTTTTCTGTACTGTACATTGAAATGGAAATAAATTCTGAGGCCGTTTTGGGTTATCTGTCGATCGGGTAATCTCCTTTTTGAATTTTATTCACTTCGGGTCTCATGAATATTTGTGTGTAATTGCTTTCGCTGAACGAAGTGCAATTGTTGATATCATCCAATAAATTCGGAGGGTAATTTGTGTTAAGTCGTGAATTGTTTAACCAAAAAGTTCTCTTATTCGGGACAGAAACAGCCAATATAGACCATTTATTTTTGTTATACTACGCAACTTAAAAAAAAACTTTTTTGTTTAATCCATTCCATAGAGCAGTAAGGACTCTGCCGTTCTGTGCGCGGAACTTGTTGCTCGAAGCATCCACAATCGTTATAAGTAAAAATACTTTTCAACTCAGTGAATTTATACAGATCCTAACTATCCTAATCCTAACTAATATTATAAATGCGAAAGTGAGTTTGTTTGTTTGTTGCCTCTTCACGCTTTATCTACTGAACCAATCTTCTTGAAATTTCGCATACACATAGCTGGAAGTACGGAGAAGGACATAGGGTACCTTTCATCCCGGGAAAAGGCACTGTTCCAGTGGGAAATTCACGCGGGCGAAGCCGCGGGCGAAAGCTAGTTACTTATATTTGTTCACGTTCTTTATCTTGGAATTTTAGAAAATCATAAAACTCCGCTGACAGGACAACTTCAAGACCAGGTGGAGTCACCAGTTGATTTAAAATAAGTAAACATTATGTTAGTAGTGTCAAAGTTACACCAATTTTATGACTGTTGCAAGAAATAAATAAAATAAACATAACTAACTACCTAGTATACAACAAAACAAAGAACACAACAAGGAAGCAAACCTGATCAAAATAGCAGTTGCACATTCCGAATACAGGCAGCAAGGCGAATAGGCGAAATAGGCGCTATTTCCTTACTTGACCGCTCAATCCAATGCCTTATCCTTGCGCTTACTAAGGTCAGAACAAAAGTCGATGGACTTACGAAAATTGGTCGATTACGTGAGCGTTAAAACGCTCCGCAGCGTTGGGGTCTTGCCGCCTTGCGCGAGCGCAGTCTTCCATCGAGACGCATGCTGTTCGCGCGCACTTTCGCTATCGTTAACTTCCGCGATCGACTTCCTAGTTCTCGATCGTCCGCTGCACTTAAGGATTTACTTCCCTACTTCTTAATCCTATAATCGATTAAATCTGACTCTCGATCCAATTGAATTCGATTCCTTTGTGACAAGTTGCCCGGATTGAAGTGAAGCGAATTATGTTGGTGATTCTTGCATTTATTGGAGTGCGATTCGCCTTAAATGTGTCGAGGCAGAGTGCCCGTGCGCTGGCAGATGAATGCTACACAAGAAAGTAATTTCTTTTTTTTTTCGTTAATTTACATGTGGTAGATGAGGTAGATCACATATTCTCACGCTTGTTACACACACAATGAACTGGAACTCACTTTTTTGCAATTGTATTGGTAGTTTCGCTATGCTACTATTTATTTATTAGAAGGATGCTAAAAACATTTTTGATTGCAATTGATTAATATTATTGTTTATATTTAATTCGTAATGTAAATTCTACAATAGATTTTTCAAAACTTAAAAAAATACCTTATTCTTGAGAGTGGCTGAACCTAATAAGGTTGGATATTCTAATTTGCGTTGAGACTAGCTTCGCATCAGATACAAATGACTGCGACGAATACCTACCTTTTTATTTGCAATTAAACTATAAGGAACTATGATAAACACTAATACAAAAATTGTTAACAAGACTGTATTTAAATTACTTATCTATATGATAAAATAAGTCCTTTTAACATAGAATATGGTTGATTAGGACTCTTTTATAATCTGCGCGGGAAGAAAAGCATCTAAACTAATGGTCTAATGGTTACTGGAAGAGAATGCCATATGGCGTTAAGTCCACCATTTGTACATACTTTTTGATATTTTGTGCAATAAATTTTTAAATTCTTAAAAAATCTCGGCTCTCAGTCATAGAGCAACACGGAAGTCCTTGTTGCTCGACCCCTCAGTCCAGCATGAGAGTTATTCGTCAGATTACCACTCATAAATATATTTCCTTATTGTTTGTATGTGCGTTATGAATGATCACTTTGCATAAGCAACCATTATCTAAAAATAAAATTCCAGTTTCGTTCTGACCAGTTTGTTTGCTAGGGAAGTTGAATTATTAAACTATTATATCAGCAGGCCGCTACCTAGGTCACAACCTGCTCATCAACCAATCCAAATTTATTGGAAATTCGCCTCTGTTATCGGGGCATAGAGCTCCGTGTAGGGCAGCATACATGCAGTTGATCGTACACGAGCAATATCGTCTCAACAAAATACCGTGAACTTCGAGCAACACCTAGAAGCTTCCATTCCTATCGGATATATTCCTATATTAGTATCGAAGGCCAAGATCCTCTTTGGGTCATCGAGCCATCGAAGTAGTAAGTCGAGCAACAAGGATTTGCGAGCGGAGGATTCCGTGTTGCTCTATGAACGTGAAAGAAGAATGCGACAAATGTATGCAATTGTACAGTGACAACCTACACGCAAAATTTCACAACTTGAAGCCTCTGTCGTTTTCAAGAAATCATTGAATTATTATTTTAATCATAAATGTATTGATAGATATTATAACTTAGAATGACTGTACTTATAGCATTAATAGTCTTTAACCTTTTAAACCTTGATACTTAACCACTAAATAGCTTTTGCCCGCAGCTTCGCCCGCGTAAATGATACATCAAAAACTTTATTAGGACCCACCCCGTCCATTGGTGAAAACCGCACGAAAATCTGTTCGGTAGTTTTTAAGTTTATCGCGAACAGACAGACAGTTGCGTCAGCGGGGACTTTATAATAAGTAAGGATTTTAAATTTGTTGCAATAAAAAATCCATTACTTGGCATTCTTCTGTTCCAAAAGTGTTTATTTTTATTAAAACCTGTATGAGTTCTCATCGTGGAAGTAACATGGACGTTACTTTGTTGATAAGGCCATCCTCTCGCTTCCGCAATAAGCTGCGAATAAGAATATATCAAGGTGATTTTATGGCTACGTAGTTCGCAATTTTTTGGCGTCTAACAGTTGATATCATTAAGCACTTTGGAGGTCTCCTGCATGGTCGTATTCGTGTATGATAGGTACTCGTATATAGATCACTATTTGGGCGATCGAGATTCGCTCTGATGATAATCACGGAAATGATACTTAACTATATCAATTAAATAGTAAAAAAAACTAATACAAAAATTTACCAAAATCGTCAGAGCCGTTCCGGAGAAACCTATTACATAGGTACAAGAATTTTTCGTTCAAAGTACTTATAGAATAATATATTATTTGCAATAGCCTTTACCCGATTTAAGTACTTATACCCGTAAAGTAAATCCTTGATTGAAGCTTGATACTCCTGTTTCATCGGTATACAAGTTCGTCATATCCTGGCTATAAAACATAGCCCTACAAGGAATATCAAGGTATATAGCTATTACTTTTTTTTTGTATTTACATCATCATCTAAGGCTCTACAGCCGGAATTCTGGTCAACTATATTTTTTTCTAGATATTATATTTTGAGCTTTCTGTCTTGACGCCGATATTTAGCGCTATATTTCTTACTGTAGCGTAATATATATGTATATCACTTCGTGTACCGTAATATATGTATATCGATATTTATTCCGGTATAACAAGACATAATATATTTATTTATTTGAAACTTTATTGCACAAAATTACAAAAATAAAGTACTGGATATAACGCGATATGGCGTTCTGTACTAGTCAACCATTCGACCAAATAGAGATATATGGCCTTAGTATAACTTGTAGTCCTGTCTTTGCTGTGCTTAATGGTGAAAACAGTGTGAAAATCCTTTGGATTTCATCATTTATACATTACTGTGTTAGTACAAACCCGATTACAACACTACATATAAAGTTACAAAACGCTGTTTATCTTTCTGATTTATCATTATGTATTTAATAATTAACAGCATTAAAAAGTCGTTATTGATTACATACATAACCAGTTTGTTTCATATTAGCTGCCTAGTAAATTCTTTGTTGTACTTTATTGATTAGTGTGCTCCATGGACGATATATGTGGGCTCTTAATAAATATAAATACACTAGCTGCGCCCCGGAGCTTCGCTCCCGTGGGAATTTTGGGATAAAAAGTACCCTATGAGCTATTCCCGGTATTTTTTTAGCCGTGTACCAAGTTTCATCGAAATCCGTCCAGTAGATTTTGCGTGATTGAGTAACAAACATCCTCACAAACTCACATCCAAACTTTTGCATTTATAGTATAAGTAGGGTTAAGTAGGGTTATATATGTATATGAAAGATTATATTATATATAGGAGGACGTATACTGGCTGATTGACAATCAACGCAGAGCCAAAACCGCTGAACGTTTAAATTTTAAGGAGAGGTTCTGTTTATAGAACTCGTCCTGCGTCCTGCTTCGATCCTGATTCGAATTTTATTTTTATTTTTTGTTCTTAACCAATTCATTGTGGTTACTTGATCATAAACATAACATGTTTTATTATATATATTTTTTTCTTATATTTTATTTTATTTTTGACTGTACACAATCTAATGTATGTATAAAGTTAACAAATAGCCTGGCATGTTAGGCGACCAAGACTGTTTCATGAGTTTCTTTCGGCATTTCTTCTCAGCAGTGGTCGTTACGAAATGCTAGTAATTTGTAGCTTTGAGACATAATATATTATGATTAAATAATTAGCTATCGACGTGAAAAAGAGCCTTCATTGAAGGCCAAGTTTCAATAAAAAAAATTGACTTTGACTTTGAACAAATTTTTTTTATACTAAATTCACGCGGCCTAAGCGGACGGTGGCCTGTGGTGTGGCCCTAGAATAGCACCAACCCATCTCTTCCCGTGGGTGTCGTAAGAGGCGACTAAGGGATCTAAAACACCGGAGGATGGGCAGCAGCATCTTTCCGCGTACTATGACATCACACTGCGATCGTCAACCCGCATGCCAAGCGTGGCGATTACGGCAAAACCCCCCTATGGTTGATATTTCCACAACACGGCCCCTAGTCCCCGGCGGCCCCGCTATCCCGGACTCTGGTAGCGGTCACGGTAACGGCGGGGCAGGGGGTGCTAAGAATCCCCGGCAGATGCCAGGCTACCAACCCCGACGACCCTTGGCCCTGGCAACTTACAACACGTGCACACTGCGGACCGACGAGAAACTCGCTGAACTGGAGGAAGAATTGAACAGGTTACGATGGGATATTGTAGGATTATGTGAAGTCCGAAGAGAGGGGAGGACACCATGATCCTCAAATCCGGAAACCTGCTCTATTTCCGGGAGGGCGAACAACTGTCCCAGGGTGGTGTCGGGTTTATCGTCCACAGGTCCCTCGTCAACAACGTGGTCCAGTTCGAGAGTGTTTCGGCGAGGGTAGCGTACCTTGTACTCAGAATCACCAAACGGTATTCGTTGAAGGTAATACAAGTATACGCACCGCCCTCATATCGCTCCGACGACGAGGTAGAGACTATGTATGAGGATATTTCTAGAGCCATACATAGCTCCCAGGCCCACTATACCGTTGTGATGGGGGACTTTAACGCGAAACTGGGCAAACGAAGCGATGATGAGCTGAGAGTGGGGAATTTTGGATATGGAACGAGGAATGCACGTGGTCATCTGCTGGCCGGCTTTATGGAGAAGGAGGGCCTCTTTATGATGAACTCCTTCTTCAAAAGCCAAAACAGCGAAAGTGGACATGGTTGCATCCTAATGGCGTTACAAAAAATGAGATTGACTTCATCTTGTCGACGAAGAGGCACATATTCAATGATGTCTCTGTGATCAATGCCGTAAAAACAGGAAGCGATCACCGATTGGTAAGAGGCACATTGAATCTTAGAATAAAACTCGAAAGGTGTCGACTGATGAAGTCTACGCTCCGACCAGCGCCTATCCAGCTCCAAAACCCCGAGAGCTTTCAGCTCGAGTTGCAGAATCGCTTCGAATGCCTGGGAGACTGCGAAAATCTGGACGATTATAATGACAGGTTTGTGCAAATTGTCCAAACAGCTGGGTCTAAGGCCTTCAAAACCCGCTGTTCAAAAGGAACCAAAAGATCTCGGACCTCACCAACAAACTCATGGAAGAAAGACGAAACTTGGTTCTGCAGTCCTCTGACGATGCTGCTCAGTATCGACGTCTAAACAGACAGATCTCCAAGTCCCTAACGCGCGATTTACGCCAATTCAATACTGACCGTATTGAAGAGGCGATTAAGCGAAATAAGGGCTCAAAAGTGTTTGCAAGGGATCTGTCTGTTGGTCAAAGCCAACTGACCAAGCTGAAGACTGAGGATGGCAGAATCATTTCGTCGAAGCCAGAGCTGTTGGAAGAGGTTGAGAAGTTCTACGGACAATTATACACCAGCGTACGCGCACCTGTCAGTAATCTGGCCAAAGATCCAAGAGCCAGATTGACCCGACACTACACCGAAGATATCCCGGACGTCAGCCTATACGAAATTAGAATGGCTCTCAAACAGTTAAAAAACAATAAGGCACCGGGTGATGATGGAATCACGGCTGAGCTTCTGAAAGCAGGTGGGACACCGGTATTAAAAGCTCTTCAGAAGCTATTCGATTCCGTCATACTCGAGGGACAAACGCCTACGGCATGGCACAGAAGTGTGGTGGTACTTTTCTTCAAAAAAGGCGACAAAACCTTATTGAAGAATTATAGGCCTATCTCACTTCTGAGCCATGTCTACAAACTGTTTTCGAGAGTCATTACGAATCGTCTCGCTCGCAGGTTCGACGACTTCCAGCCTCCCGAACAAGCCGGTTTCCGAAAAGGCTTTAGTACCGTAGACCACTTACATACGCTGCGGCAGATTATACAGAAGACTGAGGAGTATAATCAGCCCTTATGCTTGGCGTTTGTGGACTACGAGAAAGCCTTCGATTCGATCGAGACCTGGGCTGTGCTACAGTCTCTCCAACGGTGCCAAATTGACTATCGATATATCGAAGCGCTGAAGTGTTTGTACGAAAACGCCACCATGTCGGTCCGTCTCCAGGATCAAGGCTCGAAACCTATCCAGTTGAAGCGAGGGGTGAGACAGGGAGATGTTATTTCTCCGAAACTGTTCACCGCCGCCCTGGAAGATGTCTTCAAGCTTCTGGACTGGAGCGGACTCGGTATCAATATCAACGGCGAGTACCTCACTCACCTTCGATTCGCTGACGATATCGTAGTCATGGCTGAGACCTTGGAAGACCTAGGCACAATGCTCGATGGCCTCTGTAGAGCCTCTCAACAAGTGGGTCTAAAAATAAACATGGATAAGACGAAAATCATGTCTAATATCCGTGTCGCACCCACTCCTCTAAAGGTTGGAGACTCTACACTCGAAGTTGTTGACAATTACGTATACCTGGGACAAACAGTTCAGTTAGGTAAGTCCAACTTCGAGAAAGAGGTCAACCGTCGAATCCAACTCGGCTGGGCAGCGTTCGGGAAGCTTCGCGATATTTTCTCGTCCAAAATACCGCAGTGTCTCAAGACTAAGGTCTTTGACCAGTGTGTGTTGCCAGTAATGACATACGGAACAGAGACGTGGTCGCTTACTATGGGCCTTATAAGAAGGCTCAAGGTCACCCAAAGGGCGATGGAGCGCGCTATGCTCGGAGTTTCCCTGCGTGATCGAATTAGAAATGAGGAGATCCGTAGGAGAACTAAAGTAACCGATATAGCCCGCAGAATCGCCAAACTTAAGTGGCAGTGGGCGGGGCACATAGCTCGCAGAACAGATAGCCGTTGGGGCAGAAAAGTTCTCGAGTGGCGACCACGAACCGGAAAACGTAGTGTTGGCAGGCCTCCCACTCGGTGGACCGACGACCTGGTGAAGGTCGCGGGTTGTGCATGGATGCGGGCAGCGCAGGACCGGTCGTTGTGGAAATCCTTGGGGAGGCCTTTGTCCAGCAGTGGACGTCTTTCGGCTGAGAGAAGAAGCGGACGGCAAGAGCTAGTAAAAAATTGTAGTAGTTTTTATACTATTTTATTATGTGTGAAATATCGCGCTATTTATAACGTCAAGGTCAAGGTTCAATTATTTGGCATATATTATTCAGACTGGCTTTTTCTCCTCGGCTTCGCCCGCGTAAGTTACGTTTTTCACTCATTTTTTTTTCGGATTTTCCAAATTCCTTGGTGCTCACTTACGCTATAGATTTCTGTGGTTGTCCTTTAGTTGTAATAAATTAATAAAAATAAAAATATTTATTAAACTTCAATGGAGTCCTTCTGCAGTCTAATGGGGTCTACATTCCGTGTCACGACTAATCGTACGAAACCTAACCCAATGGGGTTCCGTTTTATTACAAAAAAATACAAATTTATGTTGCAGACATTAAATAAGTGATAATAAAAACATCTAAAATCACGTTTAAATAATGCTGATTACTTCTACTGAATCGTGGAAATTAAGATATACAGATACACAAACACGTAAAATTGTCAACACCCCGCTGTTTGCTTCGGGGGTTAAAAATAGGTTTTATTCTCTTTTATTTTACAAAAGAATTAGGGTTGGAATGTCCATTTCCCCCGAACGGCCACATCCCTAAACGGCCATTTCGTTCGAACGACCATATACTTGAAAGGCCACATAACTTGAAATTGGCCATATCTCTACTTATAACTAATATATTAATCCTAACTAATATTATAAATGCAATAGTAAGTTTGTTCTTCAAGTATGTTATTCACGCTTTATCTACTGAACCAATCTTCCTGAAATTTTGCGTACACATAGTTAGAAGTACTGAGAATGACATAGGGTACTTTTCATCCCGGGAAAAAGCACTGTTCCCGTGGGAAATATGCGCGGGTGAAGCCGCGGGCAAAAGCTGGTAACTAATAGGTATCATAGCTTTAGTCAGTTGTATTCACACCATGTGGCTACTATAGCACCAGGAAGCCGTGTCGTCGTAGCCACAAACGTTTGTATTGTATAACTCTTCGGCCATAAAATGAAATGGATATTCCTCCACACTTTGTACACGACTCCTGAGTGATGTAATTGTTACGTTGTGACTTTATTATAAATTGTTGAATGCTGCGGGTCTAAAAATGCAACTTTTAATCATTATATTTATATATACTTTCATTATTATTTATTATTTGCTACCATGCTGGTCTGGGAGCGAAGAAAAAACATAGAATGTGCCAGCTGCTTCTCTTCCCGCGCAGATAGTAAAAGTCAATCGAGGGAAACGGCTAGAAACCTGTCAGTTATACCTGAATCTCCATTCCATCAGAGAGTCCACTATTCAGCTAAGCGTGGCCTTCAAGTCTCACGACTCTTGGCTCTGTCTACCCCGTAAGGAATAAAGATGTGATTCTATGTATGTATTATTTATTATAGGAATTCATATTGTGATGAATTTGTATGAGAAATGAATCGTTATTGTGATTTGCTACTGCGTTACTGCGATCGTTAAAAGCGTCAGCAGCCAATAGGCGGTTAAGTTAGTCTCTACATACCTCTATGGGCGGAGAAAAACATTACGTAAATATCTGTCTAATTATAAGATTTCAGTTTGTGTAAACCTACGCTTTATTGTGATAATTTAATGCAGTAGTTACGGGTTATAAGCGCGAAATGTCAAGACAGTCCGTTCACTTATTGTTGAGCAAGGTATCTTGCCAGGACTATATTACATTCAATAAACTCCATTTCTTTAAATATTTCCGAATTTGAAATGTCTAGTATTGTCTAGGCTATATCTATAGTTTCCCACCCCACTGAATGTCGCTATTATATATTTTACTAGCTGCGCCCCGGGGCTTCGCTCCCGTGGGAATTTTGGAATAAAAAAGTACCCTATGTGCTATTCCCGGTAGTTATCTACCCGTTTACCAAATTTCATCGAAATCCGTCCAGTATATTTTGCGTGATTGAGTTACAAACATCCTCACAAACTCACGTATTCGCAAACTCGCATCCAAACTTTCGCATTTATATTAGCAGGAAAATCAGACTAGTTCCGGAGATTGGCGCGTTTTCAAATCCTCCAAGCTTTCTGTGTTGTTCTGTTTTTATACCAACCATACAAAAAGAAAAAGGCAATCGTACACAATCGACAGGCTACATAGAAAAAAAAAACTGATGTAATAATAACATTTTTTTTTTTAATATCGATTTCATTTAATCGAGGTAGCATAGCATGCCGAACTGAACATTCAATTTCTAATCAATCATAATAATTTCTATACCATGATACACATACTACATAGGTAGTCGTAGATACTTATCATTTCTTTTGTTAGTACGTTTTTTTTTTTTAAACAGCGCGAAACGCGACCAACTTGTTATTTACAAAAAATCGTCGACATGACTGACGCACGGAACGCGCCCAGAGCGTACTACAGAATAATCCTAAAAATTACACATTTATTTTACACGTATTAGAAATGCGAAAATTTGTACCTATGTGCCTAGAGGGATGGTTGTTACCTAATCCTATACAATTATTGGACGGATTTTTGTGCAATTAGTAGGGGTCTGACAGAACCCTGAGGCCCGAGGGGCCTGCCATAACACATAGGATACGAACTGTACAGCCATATTTCCATAAATTGAAAACATATACTTCTTCACAACAAAGGGTAAATCAGCTTTCTAGATAGTTGAGTTACAGTTTAGTGGATCAGAATTATAATTTGCCTATACTCTGTATTTCTATTACATATATTTTTTTCTAGTTAGAAGAGTGAGAAGGCCTTTATTTTAAAAAAAACATGAAATGGCAATCAACTTTAGATCAGCGTCAGGAAACTTTGTAAGCGATTCGGTTCTGAATAGAGAAATTAAGTGCTTCTCACTTGCTGATCACAGTTTAATTAGTAGACGGCTTATTCAAGTTTTTTCTCACAAACTAAAGCCGAAACTATTGACAAGCGTGAACTCCAGAAGTTATTGTCGATAATCACGTTCACTTAATTTTACTGTTTCTCTGTAGCATGGTTCTATTTTGTTTTTGTTAGTAATTAACAGAGCGATTTATCAAAACTTACAAGAGGCTCTATGAGATCTGAATTTTGGGATGCTAAATAGCCGATATAGCTGTCTTCTAATATTTCTAATCCGAGTGGTCGTTCCAGATATAACTGCGTTCAAAGAAATTAACAAACTCTTTTTAGCTATATTTCATAAAGTTTTAAGATGAGTATTGCTGTCAAGGAGGATACAACCAGTCTCCAGTTAATGAGGGATTTTCCGAGACTCAAATAAAAAAACAATAGTTCTAGATGACTTTATAGATGGCGCTTAAGCAAAGGCGAGAGAAAAAGTTCCGTACAAAAAGCAAAAATTCACGGGATTGGCATTTAAAAAAAATAAAACTTAGTAAAAAAAACATCTAAAAAGTATCAATATTGTGATTTGTGCAACTGTCAAACTGTTAGGTGATTTTTTTTCTGCCTCTGGCTGCCAATAAAAAGCGCACAATATAGGTACAGCCATTATTACAACTCGGCTTTCAATAAAACTCCATCTGTTGAGATTTTTTTATACTGATTTTTTTTTCTTAATTAGCTGTCAGAAAAATCGCTCATTGCTGTCTTATCACTAGTGCACATAGAATGACTTGGCAGATTTTGATTATTTATAGAAATAGCATTATATTTAACTGAATAGTCAAAGCTATTGATTCGAAAAAGAAAAAGAGGTACCGACAGAGATCAAATTATATTTGATATAAGTTTTGCCGAATTAGAAAACGACTGAAGAAATGTCAAAATAATGGCGTGTTTTCAAGAAAAAATTATGGAAAAGAGAAAATGTAGGAGAAAAAACGGCCAGGGGTGCCAGCTCAGGCCTGGGATCCAACGCGTAGCGGAAGATGTAACCGGGAAAGCGCTCAGATAAGAGAGAGCTTAAAATTTATGTCCCGCAATTGGAATTGCCGTATATCTTTAAAAAATCGGAAAAATTACTCGTTCCAAGATTATATCTCCAAAATGGCGATTACAAATGTAAAGATGCCCTCAAATATTTCACGAACTCTCTCGTGAAATATTTTACTTATCACAAAGTATTTGCTTATCTTTAATGTCAGCCCGAATGTCAGGTTTCTGAATATCTGCCTCTATTTGAACACACATCATTGGTTTGAGTGCGGTTCGTAGTATTAGCACTAGTTGAGTTTGCTTTGATTTCGAAGGTGAAATTGAAAAACTACTGGTTGTCTTTTGTGTACACTTTCTGTCTAGCACTCTCCTTCCTCACAAGTTCTTTCACAGAGTTAGATCTAGATAAATCGAATTTTAGTAAAATTTAGTTAAGTTAAGCAAAATAAGCTTAAGTTTCAGCAAAATCTAATTTCTCTAATTTCTAAAAAAAACTGATTGAAGATCTTGAAACAATATACATATTGGGAAAGTACCTTATGGCTATTCTTGATTTTACTTTGTAGACCAAATCTCTTAGCCATTGGCCCAGTCCCCTTATATTTTTTCTGGTTTTCCGACACTGTGCGTCGCCGAGGTAACTTTACAGTAGGCTTGACCTTTCATAAATGTCACCTAACTCACTCGTTTTGTGTGTTTCTTGCGTTTCACCTATTTCAATTTATTATTATTTAGTTTTCATACATGTCTGTAAATCTTAAATTTCCTTTTATGGCATTAGTAAATCAGAGACTTTATGCCCAAGACTTTCAACTGTCATCCGCAACGTACAAACTAGTGATTACGTGACGTCACAGAATAAATATATATTGTGACGTGTATCTGCCCTGGCCGAGATAAACAATCCAAACCAAAATTTTTGGGTTCTTCCCTAAGACGATTCACGTGAATGATTTTTCAATCAATTAATTTAAGAACTTCGTTTTTTGATGAGAGTTATGTAGCTTTCATCAAAATCGTCATAACGGCGAAACACACTTTTTTGTTATAATATGTTTTAAATTGATAGTAAATACATTGGTTTGTACAAACATTTTAGTGTTTTTGAAATGTTGTGTTTTGACTCCCTGCCTGCGTCTGTGTTCCCGAGCACGTACAACTCTTGTCTCAACACTGACCCTCTTCAAAACCAGAGTGAATAGGCTGCTTCGGGGTAAGCTCGCTACACCGTAGACTTCATCTCTGTCCTCGGGCAAGATTGTGGTTAAGAGCAAACCCATATTTAATATTTAAAAAAAAAATTACGTACAGTCGGGGGCAGATAAATCATAATTCATTATTATTCTCGCTTACATGTACAGGTTTACATTGGTTGGTGTATAATGTTTCTATAGGTAATTGTACATGAACCCAGGTAGGGTGTTGCAAGTTAGTCTTAAAGAATTTGTAAATTAAATTTGAATATTAATAACATATATATTTATATATATATATATATATATATATATTTCGTTGATATGAAGAGGTCAGTTTTATGGTATTATTTGCCCACAAGATTTCCCTTAAATGTAATTTAATCTCCTTAAATTTAAGGAAATATAAAGGTATTTAATTTGATTGTGAAATATCGTTAAACATAACATAAATCGATGTGATTTAAATTAATCACTCCATCATTTATTATTTTGCGATCCTTTTATGGCATCCGGCAGCTTGTCATGACATCATGGATGTTATTGAGTGGTAATCCATCATCGATTATTGAAGGAACCTCCTCTTGAAGCCTCCTCCTCCTCCGATATTTTTTTAATTTATTCGGTTACTAAAGTAATTTTCTGTGTATGTCTTGAGATGAGTACTCCATCCAAGGGTCTAAATCCTCCTTGACTCCATCCATGCTGAAATTCTATCAAAAAAATCTAAATACCTAGGTACACATATATGTTTTAATGGTCAATTTTTTTCTACTATTAAATGATAGTTTTTTTATTTCCTTACCCATTTGTGCCTGGTGTACTGTACACGCCTAGACCTCACCCAGTAGCGCCAACTAGTGAGCGGAAAAACGATTTTTTTTAAAGAATGAACTTTTTTTTCTTTGTCTATGGAATTCACCATAGAGCTAAAAAAATAAATAAAAGAATAAGTTTTTTTTCTATATCTATTGAATTCACATTTTTCCATACTTTGTATTCTCCCGGAAGAGTTCAAGTTTTTATACTTAGCAATTAAAACAATTTCAACTCGTGTTAATAAGCAGCAATTACTCTACTTATGTGAAAAAAAATGTAATTGACGTGACAGGTAGACTAGCTGAACGAATCGTGTTAGAAATTAATAATTTCATATGAGCGTTAAATAGCTAATGTGTGCCGAGACCGTGTGATTATAAGTACTGCGTGACATATAGCCGTCACACACGCAGTAATGTATCATCGTCAAACCATAAAAAGTCCACTGCTGGACATAGGCCTCTTTCTCGCGGAAAAGATCGCTACAAAATAATGACAGTGCGGAGCGATAACTTAGTAATAATACCTTTATTATACACCCACCTAAAATTTTCTGCATAACCCAAAGGTTGGCTGGTAGATAATGCTTTAGCATTATAAGTCCTCCTATTGTACATTTACTTTGTATTTTTGTACAATAAAGCTTAAATAAACAACTCGTATTACTACGATGCTTTAAATTACATTTTGTGATAATATTAAATCAGAAGTTATTAACAATAAAAAAAAAATTCAATTTAAGCATTTTAACAACATTAAAAAACATAGAAAAGCATCTTTTTATGTAAGACTAGCTTTTGCCCGCGGCTTCGCCCGCGTGAATTTCCCACGGGAACAGTGCTTTTTCCCGGGATAAAAAGTAGCCTATGTGCTATTCCAGGTCATTATCTACCTCTGTACCAAATTTCATCGAAATCCGTCCAGTAGATTTTGCGTGATTGAGTAACAAACATCCTCACAAACTCACAAACTCACAAATTCACAAACTCACATCCAAACTTTCGCATTTATAATATTAGAATGGATTATTATCCTAAATACAAAGATTTTGGGCACCTGGATTACTTTTAAAGTTTTGTAAGTATTTGACAATCATTTTTGACACTTATTTCCATTTTTTATGTACTTATCTTAACTTTTTTCACGTGTGTACTTCGCACCTACATTACTTTCTTTATATAATGTTACAGTGCAATTGCGTGTCATACCACCATATGTCCGTTTAAAATATCTGTTACGCCGTCATATTTAAGATAGGCTATTAAATTTATTTGTGTTTGGGGATTGGAAAAGCACTTGTGCGTCAATCAAACAATACCTAGGATTTGAAGTCTTTTAAAACTTGAAATAGCCAATCTTTTTCGTTGGGTCCCACTTTTTGGTCCCGATTTTATATATTTTTTGTTAGAACCCACAAAAATAGTTTTTATCTAGTTTTATTATAAGATTCACATACAATTAACGTTTTCTCATTCCTTAGCAGTTATGCGTCATAAGTGCAGCCAGAATCTACAAGGCAATAATTGTGTCTTTGAGGTTTGACTGTATTCTAGACTGTACTAAATCTACCAAAGCGATTTCACAAATGACTGAAGCCAATTCGGCAAGAAAAAAATAAGACACACTGCTAGTACCGTAGTATCAGGCTTCATTTGCAGGCTTCTTTGTATTGCTTTAGTCAGTTATAATATAATTTTTTGGAATAGAATAAAATCATGCAGCTTCGTCATTTTTACCTTTTTCCAATTTTTTAAAGAAAGTGCAACTACTGGTCGCAAAAGTAGTATAACTCAAACGGTAACAACTTCTTGACAGAGACAGAGCAAATATATAAATGTTAAGTACCTTTAGTTAACAGCCGAATCTCAAGTGCTTAAGTAACTTTTCGTAGCTTCAAATTTTTTTTATAACTAAGTCAAGACATTTTTTGCAAACGAGGGGACATGGGGAGAGACATGGGGTTGCAAACGAGCAAGTGGAATTTAAAAATTGAGTATTAATTGATTTAAATTACGTACTCTATGTGTACGTAAAATGATAAATACATTGTTAAGTTTTAAAATGAAAATTCTTAATTCATCTACCTTAAAGACATTAGACATTGCGACTGTCGAGTTTTTACTCCTATTGCCAATGTGAGCAGTATTAGTAATATCTACTATATAATACTCTATTCTACCAATATTGTTTACATTGATATAGAAGAAAGTTATAACTCTACCTTTAACTCTACTCGTGTACGCCAGGCATAAATAGACAAAACGTTTTTTATTTTATTTAGAGAAGTTAATTGTTATCTGGGTTTGTGATACTCGCGCAGGAGCGCGAGTTGGCACCTTGCTATTGTACCTATTTTTCGTGTCGTCAACTCGCTCCATCGCGATAATAGGTACAATCAGCTACAAAAGTTTAGTTTTTAATATGGTAAAGTGATCAACTCATTTGGAGCATAACAATCTATGACATGCAACGTATGTCTTAATTGAAACATACATATTTGCCTTTGTGAACTTGAAACGTTTACATATTAACGATCTTACATAGCGTGTAACTAATATACGATCTAGATCTCTGCTAACATAACGTGAATCGAATTTTACTAGGTTACTAATTACATGTTCCTTCGCCTTGACACCCTGACGTTTTTAGATTAACCATTGCTATTAAAGAAAAATCTCAAAATAATTGTTATTTTTTTATATCTCAACAAAGTGAGTCAACAAAAGTTAATCTCGCAGAAGACCATACAGAGAAGAAGCGAGATAGGTAAAAAAACTTGTGAAAAAGAGAGGGACAAAGGAAAAATATACTCTCAAAAGGCAGAGCAGCTATAATATATTAATCCTTACCAGACCTCCCAGATGGTAAAATGCTAAAAAGAGCATTTGTATTTTGGGACACTTCAACTACGGCAAAATTATATGCAAAATTGCACATATCAATGTATGAATCTTCAAAGGTCTGCAATGTTGGAAACAAAGATGTTTAATGATGCAAATAACACAGTATTACGATCGAATTTCATGATTTTGTGAAGGTGAACTAGACTCCTACATTGTAACACCATGTATTGGTTAGGTATTTTGTTCTTAAGTTCTAAATCCTAACTAATATTATAAATGCGAAAGTGTGTTTGTTTGTTTGTTACGTCTTCACGCTTTATCTACTGAACCAATCTTCCTGAAATTTCGCATACATATAGCTGGAAGTACGGAGAAGGACATAGGGTACCTTTCATCCCGGGAAAAAGCACTGTTCCCGTGGGAAATTCACTAGCTAGTAAATGATATATGCATTTTGCATAGGGGTTTATACGGTACTAGCTTTCGCCTGCGGCTTCGCCCGCGCGAATTTCCCACGGGAACAGTGTTTATTCCCGGGATGAAAGGAACCCTATGTCCTTCTCCGTCCTTTTAACTATGTGTATGCGAAATTTCAGGAAGATTGGTTCAGTAGATAAAGCGTGAAGTAGTAACAAACAAACAAACAAACTCACTTTCGCATTTATAATATTACTAGCCACGCCCCGGGACTTCGCTCCCGTGGGAATTTCGGAATAAAAAGTACCCTATGTGCTATTCCCAGTATTTTTCTACCCGTATACCAAATTTCATCGAAATCCGTCCAGTAGATTTTGCGTGATTGAGTAACAAACATCCTCACAAACTCACAGATTCACAAACTCACATCCAAACTTTCGCATTTATAATATTAGTAGGATAAAGATAGATATATAGATTATAGATAGATATAGAAAGGATAGTTAGGATTACTGCAATAGTACATTTTTACTACTTTTTATAGACTTCGATTTTCTATTATATTTACAAGTCGATTGTATCGTTATATATGTAGAATCACTCGTTAATATTTGACATGTCCTATTGTCAAATGATTACCCTTTATTATATAGTCAAGTAAAAAATATTGTGAAGGCTTTATAATGTAGCTGTTACAAAAAGAAGTAATATGGCTAAATATCGCCATTATTATTTGACGGCGCGTCACATAGAGGACAATACAGGGGTAATAACCATGGTCACACCATGACAGAGAAAGTGGTATGGGTTTCAGTTCCATGTCGTTAGCAAACAAATGATAAAAAATCTATCTGGTTGCTAGTACAGTCGAGTACGTAAGTGGAAGCATCATTTTTGTAAAGTGGAATGGCATGTCAGAAAATATGGGTTACTGCTAGCTTCGTCCCAGAGATTAAAAAGTACTTACTCAGCTATCATCAGCTATTTTAAATGCCCCACTGCTGGGATGAGGCACTGGCCTTCCTTATGATTAGGAGATTTTTTTTCGCGTGAAAAGTAACATCCATCGAGATATTATGTACCATACACCCAAACATATATTCTCACACTTTCATATTTACTTTCAGTAGGATAAGATGTAGGATAATTTTATGCGGCTCTGATAATTATAAAGCAGATATTAACTACTCCAAAAGTAATTAATCTTAAACTATCTATTGTGTGGTTTAACGGCATATACGTACAATTATAAAGTGTCAAAGGCTCGATGCATGTAAAATTTTAGACAATTTACTGAATAACCATAAATCACTATTGAACTGTAGAAATTGCTAAGGCGTAGTCAAACTTCGCATCAACGATCGATGATATTGTTCTTATGAACAGAACAGGCATTAAACACTATATTGTATACTATTATTATTAGATACTAACTTTTACCCGCGGCTTCGGCCACGTGAATTTCCCACGGGAACAGTGCTTTTCCCGGGATGAAAGGTACCCTATGTCCTTCTCAGCACTTCTATGTGTATGAGAAATTTTATAATCATTCAAATTTTACCTTACTACTTTCTGTTTGGTCTAATGGTTGACTGGTAGAGAATGCCATGCGTTAAGTCTACCATCTGTACATATTTTTTTGTAATTTGTGCAATAAAGTTTTTAAGTCAAATAATAAGTAATAATAATAACCTATTGATTGATACCATAAAAGTACAGATTGGTATTTTTCGGATTTTAGCCAGAAGTATATTTTCTGTGCAATAACTGTCATTGAAAACCATTTTACTGAAAATTAATTGGTACTAAAATATTTAATGTTTATATTTGAACCTCAATCGTCTTTCTACAGAATACCTCTGCAAAATATCTTAGATCATGTAGTTAAAAATCTTTTATCCAACGATACTAAATCCTAAATACGTCTGATTAAATTTGATACGAGTATATTGTTTGATAATGCTGATAAATTACTAGTATAGATTTGCAGAGATGTTTGCACTATTTGAGAGATCAATTCTGGATAATTAGAAAATTACAACTTTTGTTATGACTCGCTGAAAGATTGCACTAAACACAGATCGACCTTTTCATGCTCAGTGACCTTGCGAGTGTTGCAAGAGGTAAAGTATAGAACAATGCAGAAGGTCACCCACAGCAATGCCAAGCGGAGGTGGGCAATGGACCGACTTAAACTGGGCTGAATGATCGTACCTTTACACGACTGCGTAAAATGGAGTGTTATGTATTCAGGGTAGAAGTTTCTTTATACCACCGCGTAATTCTCAAATGTCTTGTCAGATTAGATTGGTGTCTGTAGATGAGGTGTCATTAGATTTCTTTTCCGGTTAATAGGCACTCTTGTTCTTTAATTTTTTTAATAACCTATAGTGTCCCACTGCTGGGCAAAGGTCTCCCCTCTGGTTCGCCATTCCTATCCATCCAGTGCATTAGCTCTCTCCGTCGCGTCCAGATCATACGACCATCTCGTTCTGGAGCGGCCCTTTTGTATTTAGATATTTTTTTAAATTAGATATTTTAATTTGTGCAAAAGATTTTCGTCTTGCCATCCAGTCACAGTTATTTGGATGGATGGGTATGTGGGGCTTAACCCAATAGAACCACACGGTGTAGGACCAAATCAAGCACATCTAACAAGGGCTCTTCGAATGCCTAATAAGCAAGCTATACGATGACCGGATCTGAATTGAATATACTTATTTGTTCTTTACCGAAATTCGCAGACATTGCCTTGAAAAGTTGTAAGAAGCTTTGAGTTTGATCATTCTATCATATTGTAAAGGCAAAGTAAATGTGAAACTAAATAAATAGCGACTGGACTGAATTGAATATGGCTGAACTTAACGTCTTAAAATGACAATTTCGGTCGAGAGCATGGATAGTGATTTCTCTATTGCGAGACGATGTCGCAAGCACAATGCAAAAAAAATGTCAATTGTGCATTCAATCGACGATGCTCTATCTATGGAACACGAATTTTAGAATATATGTACCTTTCAGCTCAATCAGATGTTTTCAGGATTTGTTAACATTCATACACGGATGTATGTAATTAGCCAGGTTAATTAAAAAAAAAAAAAACATTTTCTATCTTGAATTGATGATGATAAAGTTAGGCTGAGTCTTAACCGTTACGCCACTGAAAGAAATTACAGATATATCCAGATGCACAAACGCGGCAGACGAAAAACAGAGAAAAAGAAACAAAATGCTGGATCAGATGTCTGTGTTGCAGCAATACAAAAAGGCCCATCTAATGAAATGGATATGAGTACTGACTCATATCACTCAGAGAACAATACACTGATTTTCAGATGCGACCTAAAAGGAGTCTTCAAAAAATCTTAGAAAAAGACTTCAACGAGTCGCAAAATGAGTAACCGTTGTTAACACTTCTGACACCGACTGTCCAACCTCGAGATGCAGTTTTTAACACTGTTTACGGGACAGTACTAATCACAATTCTCAAGTAGTGTAAGTTCAAACAGAGGTAAACGGTAAATCAATAAAACGGGGTCTGTCTGTTTGTAGAGAGCTAGCTGCCTGTAGACACACTTTTTTTTAGAAATTTGAATAGTCCACATAAACGAATCGGTCTTGTTAAAAGTATGTTAATTATATAGTTATGTATATTATTACCATTAATAAAATATTTTATGTAATATGTGGTGATGTAATCCACTATACTAGATAGGGAAAAGTGGAACGTTGTGCTTCTTACGGCGAATCTGAATAACCTAAATAAATAAAAAAATAACGCACTCCATTCTTTAATATCTCTGACATAATTCCAACAACATTATCAAGACGTGCTTCAATTAAAGTTAATTCAAAAAATTTGTAACTAAATTGTATATTAGTAGTAAGTAGTCAAATCTTTTTTAATCTACTTTTATTACTGACTCAATATTTCATTGTTTTCTAAATATGTACTGTAATAGCTATAACAATAAGGTATTTCATGTTATATATAAATGTCATTTTTATATGTAAACACCATTTCATTACAAGATGTACTGTTATTACTATTTATTACATCAATCTAGCAGTGTATTTTCCCTTCGTACGTCTTTGTAAAATTAGCACCTTACTACAATAAAAAATCATGCATATTAATATTCCTATGATTAAAATTTTAATTATTTAATCTGTAATTCATTCATGTTAATCGGAACGTGTAATCGGCACAATCGTAAAATCGATCGTCTGTTGTTTGTAAACAATCCCAACTTCTCAAGCCACGGAGCGTTCCGTTCCACCATTCGGTTGCGAGTGTACACAATGTTGATGTAACAGCTGTTATCCCCACCCTTTCCCCACCGCTACCGTGGTCGCAGGTGGAAGTCGTCTCCCCACTATAGCGTATACACAGGTTGATGTTTTTAGTGTGAGCGCAGTGTTAACCGACCGAATTGCGGAGGCCCGTTTTATTTTAGAAATTTAAGATTTATACCTATTGCTCATCAGTTGTGTTCTCCTCTTTGAGTCGTTTTTTCTCATGACTGAGGATCGTGGACTTTATGTGGAATGAAACATACAAAACGACTTTCTTATTATCATTTGTATAATAAATATACATTTTATTTAATGGTTAATATATTAATATTGAGCCTTATTTGATATTATTTTTATGATCACACATATTATTTTCTAAATATTGTGAACCTATACAAGCAATCAAAAGTTTTTAGCATCCTTATTTTATAATGAATGTTAAAGAAAAGTATCTAAATATTGCCGGAATATCAATTTAAGTTTGTTGATAATAAAGGTTTTTATCAATCATTCAAAGTTTAGTTATTGCAGTTTTAAGAAAGCCAATCAATATTTATAAACATTTAACACTAGCCATAATGCGCCATCGAGCATGAAACTCGTGTGAAAACTTTTTAACCCTTTCAATTAAGACAAGGAAAGTAAAATGAAGATGCAGTTACACAAAGTTCTACCACATGTAAAACCACAGTTAGCACTCGTCTGCCAGCGCACTGCCAATGTTACCATTGTGCAGGTGCACGACCGCAGCCGTGGAGCTGTCCATACCGGAATGGGCACATTACCTCGCGGCCGGTTTCTTCCTGCTGTGGCTCGTGTTCGGGAGGCACAGGAGCAGAGTACAGAGTCAAACGCCTTCGACATGATCCAAAAGTACGTAATTAATAAAAATCTTTAGCTTTTTAATAAAAAATAGGACAAATTTTCATTATCGCTCATCTACATTACATATACTGAAAGTTATGCTAATATATTTTGATAATCTTATTGTAAGTATTATAATTTTCTACAATTTCTATAGTTACACAGATTCGAAGCCATTTAATTTAAACTCATTCGCTTTCAATTAATTAAGTATATTTTTCTTGATACTTGAGCTTTAAGAGTTCAAAATTTTTCGTTAGTGAAAATTATTTTATAAGTGGTTTCTAATACCGACTCATTGACCGTGATTTAACGTTGGTTTCACTATGAAAATTCTCTTATATCTGACTGGTCTGAAACCACACTGTCCATCTTAATTTGGTAGGATTATACTTCGCCACTGAATAATAGAACACGCTGTATGTTGAACTGCGCGCGCGGTGATTGACCGTTCACTTTATTGCCACCTTTTCAGTCAGTTGGAGATCGCCAGTCTCCGTGGAACAGCCCACGGAGGAGCACTTGATATGCGAGAATTTTAAGATAATAATATTTAAAAGCGGAGATATAGTATGAATGAATTTCGTTGTGGTAAATAACAAAATAGTGCGACAGGACGTAGCGATCTTATTACATGAAATCGATTCTAGAACATTTACACACTTAACTTTTATAGCCTTAATAAGATACACAATTTACTTACCATGGAAAATTTAAATAAATATAATTAAAATTTTAGTTCAAGGAATTAATTTTACGAATATGAATGATATATATGGATGGAATATAACAAGATGTTTAAAAAAATGATTTCTTAGGAATGCATTTTTTTAAATTTAGTTTAGTTATGCGTAGAAAAATATATTTATTTATTGTTAAGAAATAGTACAGAAAATTATTATCTTTATTTGATTTCAACATTGATTTCAAATCATCTTCAATCAATTTTATGACTGAGGATTTCCTCAAAAGAAAATATTATAATTATTTTGTGATTTACGTTTTCATTTTGTCTTGCGTTCCATGAATATAAGGCTAATTAGTTTTCTAGTGTTGACATATTTATATTTCAGGACGCTATTAAATATATCGATATATATCCATATCGATATATATTATATATCCATATAACAGGATCGGTCATTTCCTAACTACAAACCTTAAGCTATATGATTTGTATAAACATCGGAGAAATTACTTTCCGCTATAAAGCCATCTAAAGTGATAGCTACAAGAAGTAAGTACTAAGTTCCAAGACCTAGTCAACGCAATCAAACTGGAAGTTCATCAGACACCTTATTAGTAATGCTGGTGTCGACAAATTGTAAATTGTAGTAGTTAACTATTTACGGAACTCGGATTTAGATAAGATTCCCTTTAGGTCGCGTGTCCGCTTTCCACGCCGGTCTTGTGTACTAGGCTCTGAGCGCACACTCTCGATTAATCCATAGGCATGGGATTTTCGGTATAGTCAAAGTCAATTGGATTCATTTAAATAGGCTTTAAAATAGCACTTATAAATCGTCATATTCTTGTTTTATAGTTAGTTGACGTCATAAAATTACTTAAAGCTAAGGTTGCCACCACCTCCAAAGTTAAGTTATAAAAACCCCTATGTACTAATCCTGGTTATATTCTACCCATGTAATAAATTTTATCGAAATCCGTCTTGCTGATTATGCGTGATTGAGTAAAAAACATACTTATAATATTTCTTGGATGGGCTTCCTTTGCTTTTCCATCTTTGTGCACAAAAATATTAGCTACGTCTTTTCCCTTAGTAAATTCCTAACAGCACCTTCGTTTCTTACACGGAAAAAAAAGAGTCTAGAGATTTTATTCAGTTAAGAAAATATATTGTTTTAAACATATTTCTTTAAGTCAAAGTAAAACGTCTTAAAATACAGTTATGTTAAATTGAATTGAATTCATCAATTTCTTATTTTAATTCAACAATATTATTTTAACTTAATGCACATTTTATTGCTCCAATAGTATAAATCTTCTTTACCTAAAAATAACTGAAATTCTTGTATCAAAAATCAAATTTGATTGTATTTAGAACATATTAAGCCAAATCAAATATTTTGTAATTTTTAATGGAAATGAGCGATACATTCCAATTGAAATAATGGAATGGTATGACAATGCAGTATTACTTTACTTCAAGAAAACGGTTCTCTAGGTTCAAAAAAGCAATCTTCTTGGTTGGAACACACGATATCTTTAACTTAAAATACTGAATATTTTCGTTCAAAAGTTTGTACTATGTCATTTACCTACATCACAAACTATTGTTGCAAATAAAAATTTACTTGAAATAAGTAAAAACATGCAGGTGATGTACTTAATTCAAGTAAAAATTCTTCTTCACTCAAACATTTCGTTTTTTTGGATGGAAACTGATGAATATTGAAAGGAGTCGAATTGAAATAATGGAATGGCATGGCAATGCAATATTACTTTACTTCAAGAAAACTGTTCTCTAGGTTCAAAAAAAGCAATCTTCTTGGTTGGAACACACGATATCTTTAACATAAAACACTAAATATTTTCGTTCAAAAGTTTGTACCATGTCATTTACCTACATCACAAACTATTGTTGCAAAAAAAAAATTACTTGAAATAAGTAAAAACATACAGGTGTTGTACTTAATTCAAGTAAAAATTCTTCTTCACTCAAACATACTCGTTTTCTTGGATGGAAACTGATAAATATTGGAAGAAGTTGAATTGAAATAATGGAATGGTATGACAATGCAATATTACTTTACTTCAAGAAAACTGTTCTCTAGGTTCAAACAGTCGTGTAAAAAAGCAATCTTCTTGATTGGAACACACGATATCTTTAACATAAAACACTGTATATTTTCGTTCAAAAGTTTGTACCATGTCATTTGCCTACATCATATAATATTGTTACAAATAAAAATTTACTTGAAATAAGTAAAAACATACAGGTGTTGTACGTAATTCAAATAAAAATTCTTCTTCACTCAAACATACTCGTTTTCTTGGATGTAAACAGATAAATATTGAAAGGAGTCGATAAAATATTCATCTAATCTCATGATAGTCTCAGCTTAACCGTTTTTTGTTTTATGAAACAATGTGATTGCATTGCCGTTTGCCGTTCGATAAAATAATATCGATAGGATTGTAATTTATCGATATTACGGAGAGAAATCAAAACCAAGAAGGACTATCCCATACAAAAAGCACCAATATGTATAAGATGCATTTTATTAGTTCCCAGCCTTGATTGATTATAAAGAACCAAAGTATTATTCAGGGTATAACGATACATAACGAATGTGTGCATACCGATCGATACTCGATCGGTGTTTCCATACTGCTGTAAGAAAATGTTTACAAACATTTTATAACACTAAAACATTTACTAACAAATGTTTTAGTGTTATAAAATATATAAATATCAATTGTTACATTTTGTTCAATACTTGTGTTATGGCACACTTACTCAACGATAATATATTTTATAACAAACTAGCCGCGCCCCGGGAATTTGCTGCCGTGGGAATTTCGGGATAAAAAGTACCCTACGTGCTATTCCCGGTATTTTTCTACCCGTATCGCAGGGGACTCACAAACAAAATAATATTATTCTCAGGTCGTTGTATAATAATTTGTTGATAAAACTTAAGACCTAAAGCAAATAAATAACGATTAGAAAAACACACACTACACTATAAATTTAAAATTACTTCTGAAACAATTAAAATACATACCCGATAATTGAAAATATTTTAAAACAGTATTATTTTAGCTTCACAATGAAAGTAACTTATAATACAAGACTCGTAATAGATATCGGTAGATACTAGGCCAAGAATGACAACCAAAATGCAGAATCGAATATGAATGAATACAGTTTAAATTTATGACAGGTGAGATAAGTATGTATGTGCCAGCGCACGCATAATAGATCCAAAGAGGATCAACGCGCTGCCGCGTTACACCCGTATACCAAATTTCATCGAAATCCGTCCAGTAGATTTTGCGTGATTGAGTAACAAACATCCTCACAAACTCACGGACTCAAACTTACATTTCTCAAACTTAAACTTCGCATTTATAATGTTATATTAGGATATTGGATATTAGGATTAGGGTATTAGGATTAGGATACGGATACACATCCACATATATAATAAGGTTATATCAAGGACGTAACTGGTTAAATTGTCTGTGTCTATAAATTGAATATCTATCGATGCATCGATATCTAAATCGATATTCATACATGGCATTGCGCATCCCTTTCCCAACCCAACTTTCTGCGGCCATTTTTAATTCATTTTTCTGTGGTACATTGCGGAGTGTGCTTGCGCTCTCCGAATCCGATGGAGTATTATATTCTTTGCTTGTGCTTCTTAGAAGTTGATAGTTAAATAAGTTAATTAGTAAGAGTACATATCAGTTATTATGGATGGTGAAAAGTTATTATTGCTTTTATCGGAATGGAGAATTCCCGACGACGTCATTGAAGCCTTCCGCAGTGAGTATAGCTACTTTCTTATATTTGAAATATGTTTTTGGTAATTATTTATATAGTATATGCTCAGATTTCATGATATAATAAAAAGTAAGGTTTAGTTGCCTGCCCGCCTGTAGGTACCTGTAACGTACGTACTAGGTATATAGGTAACCTACTTCGAAGATCGTACGATTATGAGGTTTAGTGTAGGTAAAATCTGTTTTGTTTTTAAACATGGCTATTAATTATTCGACTGCAACAGAAAGTGGGTAATTTTTTTCGAGTGTTACATACACTGTAGGTTCTTTGGGAATCTATATACCTACTTAGCTTGAGAGGCGTCGTTAAATTCATTTATGCTGGGTACACACTAAGCCCACAACGGATATTCAGTGGCTATACTTGTCTTTTTCCGTTGAAGAATTTCACAATATGTTATTGCTAAAAATTAAAACCCATTCGTACGTTGGCTCAGTGTGTTCCCAGCATTTATGGGGAAAATGACATGAGTATATACATTTTTACAAATCAAATCATTTATTTGCAATAAATAGGGTTGCAAAAGCTGTTACAGATAGATTGTCATTATACCTATTTAACTATAATTAATTAGCATGCATTTTACATGCAGTCGGGTTATTAATAATTTAGGTACTTCTTCCTTATGACAATTTATCTTAAACATATTGGTGTACCTTCTTACAAGGAATTTCGATGTTGTGCTTTCAGGTAATGCCAACATGTAGCAGTGTACCTCACAAGTTCAAGTCTGCCATTGGAGAGTCAGTTAACGAGTGTGCAGCAGGATGACCTCCAACAGACAACGGTGGCGAAAAGTCGTGAAGTGCATTACAGCTGCCCTTATCAATACATAACGATCATGACCGCTCTGTCAAGAGCGTACGAGCGTACCGGATAACAAGAAGCAGTGTACCTGGATGGGTATATTTTATTACACACATATTTTAAAAAGGCAACTAATATAAAGAAAAAGTAAATTAGAGATTTTTGAATTTATCTATCTTTTGAGAAATATGATGAAACATATATATATATGATTGGGGGCGCTGCCTCGATCGGCGCCCTCTTAAAATGTTGATAATTTAAATTGTATTGTTTTTTAAAAATAAATTACTACAGGTTTAGAAACTTTTTTATTTATCTAATCAATCTTTGAACCCCTACACGCAAATGAAGCTTAAAAGGGAAACTGACAATGTTCATCTATTTATATTCTTTTAACCTTTTATGTTATGTTTCAGCAGCAGAATAAGTGCTCGACTCCATGAAATTGACTGATAGGGAAAAATCCTATTATGGTAGCACCGTTCAGAATTCTTTACTCATACATACTGAAACTGGACTTTCTACGCATTTTGTTCCTCACATCGAGGTGTGGGTGGCCAATATGAAGTAAAACCGATGTTCAGTATGCATGAATAAGGAATGCTGAACGGCACTAACGTAATGGGATTTTTCCCTTAAAGAATACATTGTATTGAGTCGAGCTTATGTCAGTTTCCTTTAAGAACACATTTAATTTTAGCTATAGACAATATTTTCTCAACAGAATATTTGATTCAATTGAGACAAGTAAATTATATAATTATTTGAATTACTTCACTTTTCATCGAATATAACTGCATGTTTGGTTCAAAAAATGAAGTCTTTACAAGAACTCGATCATACTTTGGGATAAAACATTAACATTATTGAACAAAACAAAAAAATAGTTTAGAGCAACATATATTTCACATTATGTCAATCGAATATAATATTCAGTCAATATTATTATTTCTTCTGCATAAGCGTATACACACTTATCGGAAATATGTTAGCTTTTGTTTGTTACACTTATTTTCTTGGTATAAAACATTATTTTCTCTATTGGAAAATATGTCACCTTAATTTAGTCTAACAAGAGTTCAAAATAAGAGAACCGCTATCTTGACTGAAAGAACGGAAAAGCTTATAAAGAGTGTTCTAGTAAACTAAGCTTTTTGAATTAAGACACCAGTTATTTTGGTTTAAGATATTATAAGTACATGACTCCTATCAGAAACAATATATCGTCTTGCTTTAAGATAAACAGAGTTCAATACGAGACAACCGATTCGTTAGGTTTACGAATTGATTTTTCTTAAATATTTTTTCAATATCCAATCATTAGAACGAAGAGAATCATAATCTATATTCAAGATTTTATAACATTCAATAAATCGCCAATATTATTTTGGTTGAATCTATTTTATATTATCTTAATTAAATATTACTTTGAAATTCAAAGCAATATGATATCTCAACTGAAGACATTTTACTGCATAGTGCATATATATGAGAATATTATCTTGGATTAAAGAATCCTTTTTTACCGTGTATATATAAAATAATGATCATCTAATACAGTTGTATATATTTTGTGATTGGAGCAAGCAGATATACAATTGTTCAATCTTGTAGTAAAACTGTCAAGCCATTTTGACTGTAGAGTTTGTGAATTTAGTAGAATGTATATTTATGTAGAGTAACTTGGCTCTACATGCGATCCTGATAAATTTTTGACAATGTGAGCCGTATGGTCTCGTCTCGCAATATTTTTTGTGGGATCTTATTTTTTATTACACGACTGCCCAAACAAGGAGTGTTATGTTTTCAGGGTTCATAATGTATGCAAGTTTGTTTATTCCACCTTATCAGATTTTGTTGTGATTTTTAGATTCCTCCGAGTGACATAGGCTATGTGAGTTGTCAGTCGTATTCTTTACTTGTTATTAGTATCTTATCTGAAGTGTGCGTCCCATCCATGTCCAGTTGTGAACGAGCGACGCTCCGTGAAAGTCCATGCATAATCGGGATGCTATTTCCTCGAAGGGCGCTCCCAGGCCCTGCTGGATCGCCACTCGGTTAGAAAGTTATGAGCGCCCAGTGTTCGGTAATCTTGGGTGGCTTTCGATGTAATAGATAGTGTTTGCGTAGCTCTGACAGGAACGGGTAGATAGACGATTTACTAGCATTAATTAAATACGAGAAATATGTAGCGATTAATATTTGTAGTGTTTTTGCAGAAATATATTTTCGTATTTATATGTTCCGTAGGAATTTTTGGAAAAGTATTATGAGCTATTCTGGATTTAACCTTCTCATGAACCTGTCATCGACCTCCGTGGCGTAGTAGTCATTGCGCCCATTCGCCATCTGTAAACCATGGGTTCGAATACCGGCGCGGGCAAATATTTGTACTTGTTTTTACAGATATTTGTCTGCGGTTCTGGGTGAGTTGTTCTCGTTTCTGTAAAAAAACATCTAGCCAATTCTCACAAACTTTCACGTTTCTATTTTTATAGGATAAATACGCCTAGATTTTAATATTTTCCTAAAGATGTGATTAAATTTTTTAATTTCGTATGTAAATCACTCATAATAAGAGGAATTCCTTCAAGATACGTCTGCAAGGTCCCGCGTTCGAATCTGCGCTACCGGACCGGACATCCTAATGGCGCCATTGTTGTCTTGTCTCTGGAAAACTCCGTTTATTTCCAAATTCCCATTGTCTATGGCATGTCATAATAATTGCTGTACTGTAACTTAGCGTTTGTGGGACGCTTTGAATTCTTTTGGTAAATGAGTATCTATAAGCTGAGACTTGGAAGTTTATTTTAAAAATGGCGTCTGATGACGAATCTAAATACATATACTGTGATAGAGGGCGCGGGGGAGCGTAAATAAAAGCACGAATGTTGGTTAAATACTGACTTTTTTTAATAGTTTAAACATCTCTTATATACTAATGGTTACACGTGTTACACAGATAGGTACCTATAGGTATCGGGTTACAAAGGGAGTGCCGAAGCTCTTATTACAAAGGATGCCGTCTATATTTTGATATTTAATTTGACACCCAGTTACATGATATCGTAATATGAAACTTATTTGTTTATACCTAAAGTTATACCTACACTACATCTCCTTCCATTAGGAAAAAAAAATGATAAGAACATTTTTTTTTTGTTGGTTCTATTATACCATCCGCGAGCATTTTATTTATCTGCTTATCTATCTCTTTCTTTTGTGAATGTGGTAATCTGTAATTTTTTTACAAAAACAGGATCTGAATTTGGTTTCAAATATATAGTTTGTTTATATAAGTTTGTCACTGTTAATTTATCATTTGGTAATTGAAAGATATCTGCATATTTTGCGCATATTTTTTCTATTTCTTTTTGTTCTTCTGAATTTAAATGTTTTAATTCTAAGTTGGAAAATAATTCTTTTACCCTATCAGCATCGACTTTGTTACTTCCAAAATTACAATACTCGTAATCATTAAGGTTACATATAACAGGAATTATTTCTTTTAATTTTATTTCTTTGTCTGTAGTGTTTAAGATTTGAATAGGTATTTTTCCATTACTTGGCCTAACAATAGTACTGGCGATAAAAACTCCTTCCATTATTTCTTTATTACAAATCACGTAGTCATCTGTTTGATCAGTTTCAATATAAAAAATAGTTTCAGTTCGTGGCGTTAGAATGTAACAGGATCTGTCTTCATAATTTAAAGATACTATATTATTGTTCGTAGCTAGTGTTATTGTTTTATCGTTATAATTTATTAATGCTTTATATTTATTCAAGAAATCGTCTCCTAATATACCAATCGCATTACATGGTAATGAATTGAATACATACATTTTATGATTAAAGGTCTCATTCCCGGCTTGTAATATTAGATTTACGTATCCTATAGTCTGAATGCTTCCACCAATACCTTTAATAGTCATTGAATCATGTTTTATGTCTATATTTTTTCCTACAATATAATTATATTTAACTGCCGAAATTGTTGCACCCGTATCTATTAACCAAGGCTGATCGTTGTTATTTAGTTTTAATCGAATTGTTATTGAATTTCCGTATGTTAGCACATGTTTTTTAGTCTCGAAAAACAGAGTATTTGTATCTTTTTGATTTTCGTTTTGAGAATCTTGAGTCACGACATTAATTATTCGTTTATTATTTCCAAATCTACCCCTGTTGTTATGATTATTATAATATTGTCCTGGGCGTCCGTGATTAAAGGAACCCCTGTAAAATTTCTTCCTCTCATATTACCTCGTTGGTAATTAGATTGATGCCCTCTGTAGTTATTATTATTGTAATAATTATAGCCATACCTGTATGGTTTCCCCGTGTTTCCTCTATAACTCCCTCGTTGATGATGTGTGAATCCTCTTGTATTATTATTATTGCCTCGTTTGTAATTAAAGGATTTGTACGTACCAATTACTTCTGTTGATGTTGTTGTTTCCTCATCCAATGCTACCTGTACTGCATCCTTTAGTGAGGTAAATTCCTTTGCGCTTATAATAGTACTTATCCTTCGGTTGTTCAAGCCATCTGCAAATCTTTTAATAGCCATCTTTTCATTTAATGGTTTTAAAACCTTATAACTGCTGGCATTACCGTTGGCTTGAGCAATCGTAAGGTCTGTAAATAATTTTGATAACTCCTGACCAAAATCTGAAATAGATGTACCATTTTGGCGTAATCGTTGCATTTTTGTCTGTATTGCCGCTGCAGATTGTTGCGGTAGCAATCTAGCTCTCATATCTTTTAACAAATCACTGATTGTATCATAACTTTCATTTAACTTTAATTTAGCTGTTTTATTTAATCTACTTTTTAATACAAATTCAATCAAATTCTTTTACACTCTGGTTTTGTCAATGTACTACCATAGTACTCTATATTGTCTATTAACTGTTGTAGTATATTTTCGTCATCAGTTGCTGCTGGCAACAAGCCTAAGGCTGTTTTAAAATTGAATGTATCCATATCTGATATAACTTTTTCTCCCTCTTTGCAAAATAACTCTACTTCTTCAAACAATACTTTAAACTTATTAATTAATTTATTGATTTCTGCCACTTTGTCATCTGATATGACTCCTGTTTTTATTTCTTCACTTAAACTTTTAATTGTTACTGAAAAATCTTCGCGTATAGATTTTGCTTCTGCCCATTTTTTAATTAAAATATCTCCTTTTCTTCTACTAGGGCCTATCTTAATTAAATACGTTTTTATCTCTTTTAATTTTTGATACAAAGCTGTAATTATATCTGTCATTTGCTAGTTTATAATTATATTTAATATATAATATATTCCTAATATATTTTTTTTTTTTTTTTTTTATATTTAATCTATATTAAAGTTAAAGTAATACAAATGGATACATTGAGAAAATATTATAGCACTGTAACATATTATATACTAAGCATACTTAAGTACTTACAGTTATATCGTCTATCGGTTCTCGCATAAGTTCACTGATTAACACAATTATTCACTTCACTTCACCACTTTTTCGTATATTACGTCCCTTTCATATTTTAGTTCCCATATAAAAATATTATTGCTAGAGTAAATTAATTTTATTTCCACACACGCCTTCGTTCCGTCGCTAAATTCCGTGTCCAAGGCACTGGCCACTTTGCTCAACGTTGTTCCCGTAATTTTCTTTGGACACAATATAGGGTGCCCTGTTCTTCCCTCGATGTAGACTTTCACGGCCAATCTTCCCTCGATCCGAGCAAGCTGAGTTCCTTCGTGTTTAACTTCAAGCGCATAACAGAATAGTTGTACCTGCGCATTTATTTGTTTTACATAATCTTCCATTATGCTGATGATGCCGACTCTACTCTCTGTTTAAAAATCTCTCCTCGGGTTCTCCGATCGATCTTCTTATTAAAACACTTGGTGGTGTATCGCAAGACCCACAGGCTAACTAATATTATCCCAATTACGATTAAAATGTAGAGATAATAATCGATTTGTAATAGTCCGTGAGCTATAGTAGAGCTGTGCTTCTCAATTGTATTAGTCTTCCCGATCTGAGTTAAGATATCAGTTTGACTCTGCCGAGACCGGCGCGGCACTGTTTTGATTCCCCATATGGACCGAGATACCTGGTGTCGTTTATCTCAATGCTTCCGCGAGTGGCGCCTAGGCCATATCAATTACGATAGCCGGCGCCTAAATTAACGCGTCGCGATGGCAGGGTCGCCATGTGATAGAGGGCGCGGGGGAGCGTAAATAAAAGCACGAATGTTGGTTAAATACTGACTTTTTTTAATAGTTTAAACATCTCTTATATACTAATGGTTACACGTGTTACACAGATAGGTACCTATAGGTATCGGGTTACAAAGGAGTGCCGAAGCTCTTATTACAAAGGATGCCGTCTATATTTTGATATTTAATTTGACACCCAGTTACATGATATCGTAATATGAAACTTATTTGTTTATACCTAAAGTTATACCTACACTACAATACTTTTTTCATGGCAAATTGACTTTGATGGCGAACTTACAGTAACGCGTCTGTTGCAAACTTCTGTTGAAGCTAGGTCGTGGAATTCATTGCTTTGCCATCCGATATACGTGACTCTAGCTAGAGTTACCTCTTTCTGACATGATAAAGTAAATATGCTTATATATACGTAACTTAACTTAAATGATTAGTATTTATGTACCTAATTATATTTATATAGACAAAATTGCACAAAATACACGTGTAAAAGTACAATGGGCGGATATAATGCCTAAGAATTTGTACCAGTCTACCTTAGAGTCATGCAGAGAACATTTAAATAAGTGGGTACAAATATGTGAATACTCTTACATAAAAATTATACTTACATAAACTTTATTTATAGGTATAATTCCAGTACGAGGCAGGGGCGTAAATTGTGGAGTAACTAAACTACAAATGAATTTTAAAATGTCTGTATTTAACGCCAACGTCATTGCCCTCCTGTTAACATATTCACGTGGCAACTGCTAGAACAATAGCAATATTATGTGTAGCTTGACGCGGCATACTAATGTCCGGCTCTTGTTTTGCCCGCCACCAGGGGCGGATCCAGTAGTTTTTTTGGGGGGGCGGTGACAAGGGCTATTAGGTACGCATGCTAGGGGTGCAACAAATCCTCATCCTTGTTTTCCCTGCTTGAGACGAATCCTAAAGACGGTAAAATTTACCGCAAGTTTCACTAACATAATCAAAACTGATCTTAATTTGATGTACGATGATTATTACCATTTTGAAATCTCCCTCCACAGTAGGAACACACAAATGTAGCAGTCTGGGGGGCATAATGTGCCCCCTTAACCCCCCTCCACCCCGCACACGCCACTGTAATTAGACATAGACGTTTGTCATCATAGCTTGGAAAGGGACCACAAATTCTTTCATGTGCTTGGACAACCTGAGAAATGACAACGTTCTATTTAATTTTTAACCTTATTTCACAGACTTAATAGTCAAGTTGGGTTACCTTTTGTGATGTTGGGTATGTTTCATGAATGCATCATTAGTAATGTCACTGCATATTTGTGGAAACAGGCGCCAGTAGCTATTAAAATTTGTTAAATGCAAAGCGGATAGACTTGATTGACGACTGAAATGACATGTTCTCTGTTAAACTTTAATATAGTCTATTCAGAAGTGTACTTTAATAGAATTTACAGGTTTTTACCAGAGATATTGGCAAAGATCTGAATAAAACTGTAACATTTTAAAATTTTCAGTTTCAGTGCTATTTAATTCCAATACTCCATTATCATTGCCAAGAAAGTAGTTGCATTTGTTTCATTCCACGTGATGACGCCGACAAGAACACCGACAACTCTTAAATTTTTAAATAGTCCGATTTGCTCTCTATCTCTGGTTATCTATCTCCAAATCCTATCTTTTATGCATCTCTAATCGTATACATTAGAGATGCATAAAATGGTAGATTGAGATGGAGATGATGAAACAAAAAAAATACTTATGTAAAAATATACTGACGAAAAACAAAACGTTGAGCGCTCGTCCAAATAATCGTGTGTAAAAACAAAACGAAACTGTCGACCGTTTCAAAGAAACGTTAAACGAAAAAGGTAATTACTGTATTGTCTAACATTTCCACACGTTCGATCTCAATTGTATGGAGACGTCGTCATCGCATGCCTGCATAATTTTGTATGGCAATGATGCGTGTCTCGCATTATTAGCTCTTCTTTTGACTGGAGTGGAAGAAATTTTAACCCTGTTGTGAAAATATTGGGCTCTTTCACGAGACTAATGGGGTTCTTCAAAACGTTAAATAATTCTTCAAGTCACTGCCATAATAGACAGCGTACTATGTGCATATGACATCTTACTATCCTTTGTGATAATGGATGGGTGTTACTTTTTCACTCAAAAGACACACCATCGTGAAGTCATTGTTTTTATTTATATAGGCTTAAAAATAGCACTTATCAATCGTCACATTCTTGTTTTTAGTTAGTTGGCGTCATAAAATTACTTAAAGCTAAGGTTACCACCGCCTCCAAAGCGCAAGAGGAGAAGAGGCGGCGGCGCAACAAACTCCACTGCTGCATTTTCTCCAAAGACACTTTACAACATATGTCTTACAATTAAATGTAAAAAACGTGACATCGACGGATGTCGTTTAGATTTGGTACACGGATAGAATAAAACCAGGAAAAGCACATGCTTTTTGTCCAGAAATTCCCAAGGGAGCAGAGTTCCCTAGGCGCAGCTAGTTGGTCTACAAAGGTCTGTCTGATCTGAATTGTTCATAAAGACAGGCAGAAAACTTTTTTCATTATGTCATCTTGATTTTGTTTGTTTGCATAGCTTATCAACATTGATACGTAACTCATGTATTCATAATATTGGTTGCATATTCCAAAAAAACGTAATTATTCAGCATACAACAGTGTTCTATTGTTTATTACATAAATGCAGGAAGGTAGGAAGCGACGATCGCGTGGCACGTTCGTTCCGCTTATGCGATATATCAGTACTTTAAACGTTTCGATTTAGCTGTGTTGTTTGTTGAAGAAGGAAGAATACATAATATCTAACTGGAGGCCAATTCTCGCGTTTGCGATATTTTATCGAATTTGATAATATATCAAACTTCTTTTTATCGAACAAAATTATCACAAAATCCTCCAAAATGGTATTCTCGAACCTATTCGACATAAAACTCGATATTATATCGAAAACTAGGGCTTCTCTAATTGAAAACACGTTCCTTTTTCTCTCGATTATACTTAACTACAATCGAGAAATTTATGTTTTACTTGTTTCATTAAATATTTTATATAAAACCAATGTTTTAATAGTGAATTTATGTAAAAATAGTTATAATACTTTATTTTATGTAATTTAATAAGCTCCAATGCAAATTTATAAAATGCAAAGAAAATGAAATATTTTAGAGTTGATGGAGAGAACGGAACGCGAGGATACTTGTCATTGTTTGTTTATTGTGTGTGTGAGGTTAAGTGATATTTGTTATCGGAGTATCAATTATATTCTTATGTATGATATTGTTTCTTTACGAAATTGAATCGAGAAACAAATAAGGTATGGTACTCGAGGCAGAAAAAAGCAAAGTATGTATCTATCCAAACCTCTATATTAGGCTTCAATAAAATAATTTTATGTAAGTAAATAAACAACGATTTCCAATAAAATTGAATACAAAATCGTCAGCATTCATATTTTACTAAACCATAGCTGAAGAAAAATACAAAGCGTCTTGTAAAGTACGAATATTATGTTATTCAATAGCTTTGAAGCAACAAATATCACACACGATATGGTTTTCGGCCACGCTCGACCACTCGATGCGTATCGAGGGCTGACTCTGGATAAATGTCACATTTGAAATCACGAGAATACGCAATTTCGATATTTATCGATATCCGCCATGTTTTTTCGATAAATGTCGAAATTGATATTATATCGCAGACCCCAGAATTGCCTCCTGGACTTCTTTGGATCTATATAGAAATTCGATTCATGAAAACCATTTAGCATTACCATCGCGGTTCTCTACCTTCCGTTTACACATTGTACTACGTAGATCCTTACTATCAAATCAAAATTCAAAATCTTTATTATATGTAGTACTCACTTCACAAAACCTATAGATAGTGATTCTAAAAAGTGTAATTTTGACATTTTACAGTATCACAGATGTGAAATCTGAAATACCTAACCGTCGAGTTATTTTACACTTTTTATCCCGGTTGCCACGGACTTTGAGTTTACACTATCATCAAAGTACAAGATTTTTTTAAACTTAACTCTTGTTATTACATAAATATTAATTACTTTAAGTTTCTGATGGATAATTGAGATTACTATCGTTGTAAGTTCATCACATCGTAAAACGTGCAATCGCTTAGTGCGATAAATTCTCCTATAATTTGCTAAGCCCGTGGCGATACTGGGCCGGTTTTCCACCATCAGATCCGAAGATATGTGAAGCAAGGACAAGCTGATATTTCTTTGCTAGATTGTCGTAGATATGTTAGATGTGTGACATGAATTATTATCGATGTGAATCACATCGATATTCACACTTCATTACAACCCGTGTGGTTCCCGGATATTCACACTATGAAGACATATCTTTGCGACCTGCTAATGAAACCCAGTTCAAATCATTGCTCTGATTTTGGTACACATTTTTTGTCATCTTCTCCTCTTTGCTCAACCGTCTCCACTGGAGTTAGGCCACAGAATATTTAAAATTGAGGTGACATAGACGCGATGGATAAAGATGGAGAGCTAATAGACAGGAATGGCAAATCAGAGGGGAGGCCTTTGCCCAGCAGCTATTACAGGCTAGTAAAAGAAAGTGGTGACATCAAGAGCGAGGCTGCGTTATGGGAGGTGCAATAATCGGCAGCAAATACTGGTCCAAAATTGATTTGAATAGCAATTCCAACTCGACTAGAAGAAGATCAGCAGTTAAGCAAATATAAATGGATTAATACACTGAAAAAACAAAAAAGTTGATTTAACCATTTTTTTACCTAAACGTAAAGGTTAATATAGCCCCTACCAGATTTTTTTGTTCAATCGACAAAATTAGGTAAGGTTGGCCTTTTAAGTTAATTTAACATTATTTCCTTATGTTGTTTTAACATCACAGGAAATTGTTAAGTGAACTTTAGAAAAAGGGTTAATATAGCCCCTACCAAGAAATTTTGGTTATTTCTACTATTCACAATTTAAGTTAAAGCTACTTGTTGCTGGAGCATCGGTCTAACTATTCTGAATAATAGAATTAACATTAATTTTTTTAGTAATTTTAACTAGGTATTTAAGTTCAATAAACTTTAGTCAGGAAGTAGATCTGACCAAAATTTTGGTTTGAATAGACAACCATTATGTTGTTATATGGATTATATACTATATGTTATATTAACATCCTTGTTTAGTAGAATGAACTTGTAAATTGAAGTAGATTTAACACTCAGTGTTTGTTGCAGTAACCAAAGTGTATGGTTGAATTGAGTTACACTATCCGTAGTTATAATCAAAAATGTTCTATTGAGCTAACTGTCAGGGTTCTATTGGATCTACGTAAGAAGAGTGGTAGAGTCAAACTTAATTTTAACGCAGTTTCTACAATTTGGTATTGTAAAGTTAACTATTACACTTAGGTAAATTTGATGTATCATTTCAGTTGATTTAACTGAAAAGTGTATGGTATTATCTACTTCTATTTACAAGTAGTTGTAACAAAACTGTACTGTAAAATTTACTGACATGAATTTGTTGGTACTACAATATAGGTACAGTAGTATTAACCTTTTTGTTTATTTACTTCAAATAGCATTGAACTGTAGGATTAACTTTAAAATTATTGTAGATTTAACACAAGATTTTTGTTGAGTTAACTTTAGTGACAATTAGCTTTAACTCTGCATTTATCTGTAGTTGTAACCAAATTTTCTGTTAAAGTTACTTTCAGCATCATGTAGGATTAACCTTAACAAGTGGTTATATTAAACTGTGGTATTTTTATTAAATCAAGCATAATGCTCGCAGTTAATTTTACAGCAAGTACATTTTAGCAACAAAGATAAAAATGTAGGGTTGATTACTATCATGTCCTTTAGCTAAAGACACTGCTTTTGGCAGTAATCAACCTATATTTTATCTCTGTAACTAAAATGTACTTACTGTAAAATTTGATGCCAGTATTATGCTTGATTTAACAAAAGTACCACGGTTTTATATACCTTTTCACTTCCTAAGGTTAATGTAATAAACTGCTGAAAGTAAACTTAAAATTAAGTTACAAATACAGAATGTGGTAAATTAAGAGCAAAACCAACCGGCTCCGTGACGTGCGCGTGTATATGATAATATAACAATGTATCAGCACCCTCCAAGGGGTATTCGATGAGGCCGGCCTTATAGAGTTCCATTACAATGCAACGCACACGCATGCCATGCAGCCGTTAGGTTCAGAACAATGAGAATAATTGTACAATGCAGATGAAATGTTAAATTATTATGCTAAAAAGTAATATAAAATGTTTTACAATCGAAAACATATGTATTATGCGCCAGTCAAGTTTACAGTACATTTTTTTAGGGTTGTTGTTACGGGGAGGAACTATGGTATTTACTATTATTAATAAAAGCACCAAATTATTTTCAATTATTAATTATTTATTCATGGACAAAACTCAAAGCACAATATAGCATAACAAGCTTATAGCACTAAAATTCTTAAATCAACTTATATTGAGATGACTTTCAAATCAACTCTGATAAGGGCTACACTATTAATAAGGTTTTATTTTACAATACAAGTCGCCATTTGAAATAATATGAGCACTTGTCGGAAATATAGTAATTTCCCTTAGATTAAAACACTTATATCGGATTTTAGACTTAATTTCGTGAATATTATGGGCTTGTAAATGTTGGTTATAGCCAATGTATTCTAGACTTTTGCACAACAAAAACAAATATGAGTCAAACTTAAGGATGTAAATTATTTTGTAAAATGATAGCGCCGTTTCGTTAATAATAGGAACAATCAAACCTGGTTTAAATATCGTGCCACATTTATTAACCCAACGTATTCGAACATTTTCTATACAGACATCGTTTACAGTTATGGAAGACAAGTCAGATGTCAAAGTACTAAGATCTTGGCTACCATATTCCAGTATTTCGTAAAAGCCGCATCCAGAAAATTTTCTATTAGCAAATACTGATTGTTGTTTGACCATCAAAGAGAAAGGTAGATACAATTATTAATTATTTATTCATGAACAAAACTCAAAGCACAATATAGCATAACAAGCTTATAGCACTAAAATTCTTAAATCAACTTATATTGAGATGACTTTCAAATCAACTCTGATAAGGGCTACACTATTAATAAGGTTTTATTTTACAATACAAGTCGCCATTTGAAATAATATGAGCACTTGTCGGAAATATAGTAATTTCCCTTAGATTAAAACACTTATATTATTATTTAATAAGGCTATTATTTAATAAGGAAAAAAATATTATTGTAGGTCCGCTCTCCTGCCTGACAAAAAGAGAGTCTTAGGTTAAATCAGATATTAAAGATACCACGCACGGGATCTTTTTGTCATGTGGCGTTTTAATTTCGTAAAAGTACTTCTGAACAAACGTCCATGGGTGCATGGATTCCATGGGGTATTGAATATCAAAAGTATTAAAAATTTTAAAGCAAGAGTCAACAGCATTAAGTAAGGACTCACACCTGTAATTGACGTCGTCAAAGTTTACGTAAAAGTTCAGAAGGCTCTTGATATTAGGTCCTACACAAATTACAACAGGCTGGCAGGTGAGACCTTTTTTCAGATGCACTTCACGTCGTTTGATAAGGCTGTTAGTGATGTCATTTTGAGCCTGAAAAAAATAACGTTTATATCAGGTAAGTATGAATGAAATTGGATTTTTTTTAGTAATTTAGATACTGTCTATTATTTTACATTTTACAGTAGACACTATTTTAGTTTTTACATGATTTACTAATTTGTAAATACTATTGACATTTAGATTTAAGTTTATTTTACAGGTACCTACTTTAACTTGACACCTAGTTTGTTAACTATTATGTAAAGAAGCAAGAGTCTTTCGCATATTGTTCGAATATAGCCTGCAAAGGAAATATAGTTTCACTTACTTTCACATGAAGGATAAAGTTGTCTCGTGATTCTATTATTGTCGGCTTTACATGCTTTACATGTTTGCCGTCGTCTGCGACCATACGTATTACTGATGGTGCCAACTTTCCACACAACAGCGACAGCAGTATGTAGGCTCTTGTATCTGCAAGGTAATAACGAAACTATGTAAAAGAAATTGTATAGGTAGGTATGTATAGTTATGTTGATACATGTTATGATAAGAATAGTTGTGTGGGTATATTGTTAAAATGGTGTTTTTGTGTTTGATTTGTATTTGTTTTAATGGTTTGACTGTTTGATTTTTATGTTGTTTGTTTATGTTGTGATTGGCTTGTGTTTGTTTGTAAGTGTTTGATCTTCAGCTATCATCATTTCCTATTAATTAATAACCCCTTTGTTGCTGATACTGTTAATAAATATAAAGATGGATTTAAAATCCGTACCTTCATTCTCCGAATGTTCAAAGATTTCTTTGTATTCGTCTTCCCGGAAGGCTTTGACATTATTTAAGACAGGAAACGCTTTATCCATGAAGTCTCCGAACTTCTCTAATAGAAGTGTGGCCTTTTGAGGGTATTTATATTCAAAGTCTATATTCATCTAAAAATATAATAAAAGCGTATTTATAAAGCCGGTACACAGCAAGTAGAGCCGTACTCAAGAGTTTCGTATTCGTAGTCAGATAAACTTAGCCAAACTATTTATTTCAAGGTCTAAATCCAATGTCAGATAGATGAAAAGTCAGAAATCAAACTTACTAGTGCATTCCCAAAACTTTGATTTACTATCGGGTACTTCTTTAGTAAATCTTGAAGAGATTTGGTGCTATCTTTGTAGTCCTTTTCCACACGAAATTTTTGAGTTAGTAACCAGTTAGCGCGCACTTCCTCGTAAGGTTCTTTATTAAATTTGAGCCACATCAAGGCGTCAACGTTTTCTGTAAGATAATTTGAAGTAAATTTTAGCATTATAGACTCGTGGGCATAATTGCGTTATTCATAAAGTAGGTAGGTACTAAAGGCGATTAAGGTGGAATGCAATGTAAAAGGTAAGGTAAAAGGCATGTAAAAGCGATGCTAAAGGCAAGGTTTTTTATTGTACCAAGGTGGCAAACAAGCATATTGGTCACCTGATGATGGTAAGTGGCCTCGCAACCTATGCCAAGAACTCACCATAGTTGTGGTGTGCTCAAAAAGAAACGTAAGAGAAGATAAAGTAAAAGGTTAGGTAAAAAAGTGAAAAGGTGGATCTGCTGAGATATTTTTTCTCATTGGATATGTTTTCACAAACATTTTGATAATAAAAAATGACGTCAGGTAAGTAAAAAGTAAGGTGTATTATTTTGCCTGTAATATCTTCTTCGTCAACGTCAGTAGCGTCATCCTCTTCAACGCTGTCTAGTTTCCTCTTTTTTACTATAACGCCCTCTTTTTTAAGTAGTCTTCTTTGGTTGTTATATCTGTCAACCAATTTGCCTCTGGCAGGGATTGTTCTTTTATTGGTTTGGATGGCCGGGATGTAGTAAGTTTCCTAAAAATACATGCAGGAATGTTAGGTAAGTACAAAACCAACCAACTGCAAGTCGACTCGCTCACAAAGGATTACGAAAAAAAATGTTATGACTGTATTTCATTTTTAGACTGTTTCACCTGTAGGTAGGTATACATACAAGCCACTACATACCAAGCCTATAGACATAAGTATTGTTCTTGTTATTTTTTTACTTGGCAACGACTTCTAATTTGATTTATAGGTTTGGCTAAGAAATCATATGTTGAGTAACAAATTATTCGCTGCATTTTAGTTTTTGAAGGCGGTTCTATTTTTAATTTAAAAATTTTATTTTTTGTTTTTTAGTGATTACTACGTAGGTTATTTATTTAAATTCAAATAGTGCTAGAACATAAATCATTAATTTCTAATCAAATGCCTAAATACAAAAGATTCGAGGTTTTAACTTCGAAAATTAAGAATTTGCCCTACAAATTTTCATCCCCTATTTCAACCCTTTCAAAATTTTTTTCGCGGTAAAATATAGCAAATGTCCTTTTCCATGCTCGCATTAGAATTTAAACAAGATTTTGAATGATTTTCCCCTTCACACCATACTCGTAGCTCGTATTAAATCAGTTAGGCCATCACACTTACACATATTGATCCATATCTTAAAAACTACTGAACCGATTTTCATGAAACCTGTAGGTACTAAAACCTCTTCCAGAATATAACAAACACTTTTTCGAAAACCGCATCAAAATTGGTTCAGCCAAACGCGAGAAAATAGCGGACAAACATACATACATACAAACATATAGGTCAAATATAGAACCTCCTTTTTTTGAAGTCGGTTAAAAATATAATAATTTTCGGTGTTAAAAATATAGTATTTATTCCGTACTGTAAATTTCTGCAGCTATATAGTACGCAGACCCAAAATATAGTTCAATACTAAATATAAGCAATTCTTAGCAAGCGCAAATATTGAAGGGCTGACTCCTACAAGTAGAGTATCTTTAGTAACAAAATTTCATCATGCCATACAAAAAATCTAGTTAATATAAAATTTCATATTTTTGTATACTTGCATACAATGGATTACCTTCAAAGTATGTCGTCACGTCACGCTTGTGTCTCTTTTTCTTCATCCCATAAAAAATATCGAATTATAAAGATCAATTTTAATACTTTAACGGTATGTAGATACAAAAAATAGCATGTAATTGTTTTTTTATTTTACTACAAAAGATATTCTTCTATCCATAGGAGTCAGCCCTTAAAATATTTGCGCTTGCTAAAAATGTACCTACCCTATATATTATATTACGGTTGGCAACCCTAAGTCACATAGGTTACATTATGCATTATACTTATAGAATAATGAATTATAGAATAATATAGAATAATGGATCTTTTTTTAATAATGATAAGTAGATTTAAATGTAAAAAGAGTAAATGAGAAAAAGTATACCTACTTGTGATTTGCTGAGCTTCTGTGAGGAGCCTGCTGAACAAGTAGATGATGCAGGACTTAATGGTATAGGGCTGTCAATGGGGCTTTCTAGGAGAGATGTAGAGCAGTCACTGTCTTCTGATGCCGTCTCCTACAGGAGACGGCATGACACGACACGATCACTCATTCATTTCATTCCGCTGTAGTCCGCCGCACGCACTCTGCGCGGCGTTTGTTCCTCAGCAACTTGTTTCCATCCAGTTAAATCCAGTATTCTAAGTATTCTAAGTAATTCTAGTATTAGATATATATGTTTAAACCAATTAAAAAAAATACTCAAGTAGGTATGTTCGACTAATACGAATATTCCGCAAAATATTTACGTAACCGAATATTCTGATAATAATAATCATTTATTTATTTGCCAAAATACAGTACAATACGGTGTTATGATTTTATCAATGGTATACAATACATATATCCTAACTAATCCTAACTTCCTAATTAATATTATAAACTAGCTTTTGCCCGCGGCTTCGCCCGCGTGAATTTCCCACGGGAACAGTGCTTTTTACCGGGATAAAAAGTAGCCTATGTGCTATTCCAGGTCATTATCTACCTCTGTACCAAATTTCATCGAAATCCGTTCAGTAGATTTTGCGTGATTGAGTAACAAACATCCTCACAAACTCACATCCAAACATTCGCATTTATAATATTAGTATTAGTATGGATGCGAAAGTGAGTTTGTTTGTTACTTCTTCACGTCTCATCTACTGAACCGATCATCATGAAATTTCATATACACATTGTCTGGGGTATGGAGAAGGGCATAGGGTACCCGGGTTTCATCCCGGGAAAAAGCACTGTTTCCGAGGGATAAAAAACGCGGGTGGAGCCGCGGGCGAAAGCTAGTACATACATACATTGCAAGTTAAATAAAAGCTTGTAAATAAAAATAGAAGGGGTAAAATGATTAGTCACTTGACAGGACAAGAACATGAAACCATTGTTCATTTTCCCGGGATGAAAGGTACCCTATGTCCCCCCTCATGACCCAGACAATGTGTACGCAAAATTTCATGATGATCGGTTCAGTAGATAATGCGTGAAGAGGTAACAAACAAACTCACTTTCGCATTTATAATATTAGTTAGGATTAGGACTAGCTTTCGCCCGCGGCTCCGCCCACGTCAATGTGGATCCATCGGGAACAGTGCTCTTTCCCGGGATGAAAGATACCCTATGTCCTTCTCCATACCCCAGACAACGTGTATGCAAAATTTATGAAGCGTGAAGAGGTAACAAATAAATAAATAAACAAACAGTCACTTTCGCATTTATAATACTAGCTGCGCCCCGGGGCTTCGCTCCCGTGGGAATTTCGGAATAAAAAGTACCCTATGTGCTATTCCCGGTATTTTTCTACCCGTATACCAAGTTTCATCGAAATCCGTCTAATAGATTTTGCGTGATTGAGTAACAAACATCCTCACAAACTCACAGATTCACAAACTCACATCCAAACTTTCGCATTTATAATATTATTAGGATTAGTTAGGATTAATACCTTAACATAAATATTCTGGACAATTGACACCAATTATTAGCGCCAAGTAGTATACTTATATTAATTCTGTGGTCAAGTTAAGCTTCAATTAAGAGCTTGTATTATGGCTACTAAATAATGGATAAACATACATATAAATAATAAATATATAAACATCCATGACTAGGGAACATGTGCCACTGGGATTCGAACCCAGGACCTCAGACTCGACGTGCGCTAATGCGCTTCCTTGAAAACCGGTGCGCACCCGATTCGGCCAACGAGGTCATGGAACTTGGTACCTAACACGATGCTTAAGTTCGTTTTAACTGTTTATAGTATGTTAAAATATTTCAGTTTAAACATGTTGGAATAAAAAAGTTTAGGTGTACATAAAAATAAATAGGTTAATAGCTAGGTACTTACACTGGAAATCTTATTTAGTCTGGCTAGTCCGGCTTTGAAAAGAATTCTATCTTTTAGCTTAGGAATTAGCTCTTTCAACTCCTCGCCTTTTATGTCATATATACAGGCAAACGTGATTTCGTTATCTAAAACAAAATAAATCAGGTAAATAGGTAATATAATAAAGGCTGGACCTTAGACACAACAAAATGCAATGTTTTAATAGGTATGTACCCTGTAATATACATACTCTAAGTATGTAAGTACCTCTTATCTTATTAACTATATCTATGAACCTATTTATGGTAGACAGATCAGGTGTACATTACAACTGTAGTTATTTAAAATACCTAGATCTTTTGGTTTTCGGGACAAGAAAATCCTTCTAGGCATGTAATTAGGTACATGCAAAAGCATTTAAATACCTACTTAGAATGTAACTTTGTGGCTGTAATGATGATGAATGTAACTTACCTTTAAAATTTTTTATGCTCTCTTCGCTAATACCCCAATCAGACAAGTAGCTGGCGAGCAACGAGTCGTCTTCTGGTAAATCCAATACCTCCTCCATTTTACAGGCACAAAGTAGGTCACGCACGTTAATAACTTCGACTGCACAGCAGCTAATAATTAAAAAAGTCACGCAGGGATAGAACTGAACACTGAACACTCTTATATAAATTATTAGAATACTGGATTTAACTGGATGGAAACAAGTTGCTGAGGAACAAACGCCGCGCAGAGTGCGTGCGGCGGACTACAGCGGAATGAAATGAATGAGTGATCGTGTCGTGTCATGGTGCGTACAGGCAAGCGAACGAATCGAGCAGCTCTAAGGGTGCACGTACACTTACATACGGCACGGGTCGCTAATGATTCTTATAAAAATATTTGTTATAATATAGTTCGAAATAATGTTTTTTCACATAATCATAATTAATATAAATTAAAATTAAAATATTTTTTTTTACATAATTTTTTTAACATAATTGTTTTGTAATAAATACAAATTGTCATAAACATAAATAATCAAAATATAATTTAATCATAATAGTAATATACTCATAACATAAAGTACAGAGAAAAAATTGAATTTTAAGTTTGACAGAGTCTTCATGTTAATTTCATGGATACTTCTGTTCATTATTTTTAATTGGAATTTGTGGACCAATTTTTTATAAGTACCTATGTACTCGATTATTAATTTTATTTTACATAATGAGGACTCTTTCTATGAAACGAACGTTACAGGTACCTAGGTATTTCATTTTAATTATTGCTTAGTTATGACCGAAGGGCCAAGTCAAGTTTCCATGGTTATGACGTTTAACTAATTAGGTAGGTTTATTGTGTTGCATCACGCTTTAACTACTGATTAGGTAAATCGTCATGAAATTTAAAACAAACGTTCCATAAACAACGCAGGGGAGTAGGTACTAAAAAGGATTTTGGGAAATACCAACCCCAGGATAGATAACCCCAGGGAAGAACAATAAGTAAGTAATGTGAAAGTGAATTTGTTGGTTTGTTTCTTTGTTCGTGACGCCTTCATGATTTAACTGCTGAATGGAACCGTGAAATGTGTATGTAACACATCGTCTAGTGTAGGATAAGAAGAAAGACATAGGGTACCTTTCACCTTGGAAAAATGGACTGTTCCCGAGGGATCGACAAGTAAGTTTCGGTTTCCATAATAGGCCAGCTGGTGAAAATAAATATACCAAATCACCAAACTAAATGCATCATTCAGTGTATAACGACCCTAAGTGAGACCCTCCCCGATAGCCGTTGAACAATCGTTCAAGGTCACTTTGAAATCAACACTATTTGAAATGTTAAATCAAACTTGGTATTTAGTTGTGATTACTTTCTAATAGTTATAGTTACGTAACTTTTTGCTTATACCAATAGGTGTAATGGAGGTTATTTTAAAGTAACCCCTATCGTAGAACCTCAGTTGGTAGGTAGGTACGGATGGACATTTAATAATGAGGAACCCATTTACCGTGTCATAGTGATGTTGTTTTATACCTACATTGTATTGTAGTGTAGATAGGTAGGTAGGTACATATTGTGTAACCTTTCGCCTAAAACTGCCCTTTTTACCCAATTTTTATGATTCCGTACCCAAATGGTTAACCTACCTATCAGTCCTGTAGGCTTTGTTTATTTTAGGTATCTTATGAACCGTGAGAGTTAGACAGTTGAAATTATCTTATACTGTAATTTGATACAGAGATAGCTAACATCTTAGATTCATAGGCTATATTTATCCCGAAAAATTAAAAGTTTTCAGATGAATACAGCTCGCGGCAAACAACTTGAGCAAAATTCGTAGGAGTAAAGGAGTAAACGGGCAAAAAAGTAACTTTTGTTAAATTTTTTTTCCTCATTTTTTTAACAAACGAATAAACATTTAATTATTTACAATGCTATTTGCTTGTATATTTACCAATATACATCATCTGCAAAGATGTCTCATTTGAATGTCGAGGTCGACATTACCTCACATTTGATGAATGAAATAACGCTGGCTCATAGCGAAAGTTGTATAAAATACTAGAATAATTCCCAACCGATCAATAGTCACACCAATTTACCACACCAGTGTGATAACGGTTAATTTTATTTATCCGTAGTCACACCAACAAAAGCCCAACACACTCTCACTATGTCTTTTAAAGCCTCGGTAGCTCAGTGGTCAGAGCATTGGACGCGTTATCCGAAGGTCCCAGGTTCAATTCCTGGCCGAGATTAGTCGATGGAGGCATTTGATTTTTTCTAGGATTTAATATTTATATTAAACAATTCGTAGAATTTGTTTTTCCGATGGATTTCATTTCGTCTAACTTAATAGATACTTATAATTGTTATAATACTTATTAATTTAAGGTTGTATGTAAGTTTCTTTATGTAATTGTTTTATCTAAGGTAAATATAAACAATTCTTATAATTGTATTCAGAGTTAACACTAAATGTATTTATTGCAGTTGTTTAAATTTGTTGCAACCGTTTCTGAGGATACCGATTAACATCCCCCTCAGAGCCAAAACAAACTTCTTAAATAGTTACAACAACTTAATGAGCATTGTAGGCTTTGTCATCGATATTTATCTTAGTAAATTTAGTTGATTTAACTTTATTTTATGGTTAATAATTGATCTGAGTAATTATTAAAACAACACTAGGTAGGTACTAATAAGTAGTTTTTGTTAAAGCAACCGTTTTATATAGTTGTATTTACGCGTTCTGACCATTGATTTTAATCTGTTTTAATTTTAATACATTTTTTGGTTGGCCCATACATGTAGGTATGTTAAAAACTTTTGGTTCTAGTTGTTTAGTTCAACAGACTATGATTAGTTTAACTTTATACCCACTTATTATTGGTATGACATTATACTGAGGTTGAATTTCAGTATGTTGCAATACATTGTTGTTTTTACTTTTCTGTTAGATAAATATAAGCATCATTTATTATTGTTTTAACATTAAAAATAAATTGTATTAACTACATTTTTCTAATTTCTAGTAACCATTTTTATTATATCTATTAACATCGCACTTTAGTCAATATAACCTTCTTAAATAGTTACTACAACTTAATGATAATTGTTGTCTTCGTTATCAAAACTTGTGTTAATAAATAAAGTTGATTTCACGTAATGCTTTTGTTAATTATACTTATTATTTTATTAACTCAAACAAAATACAAAACTACTAATAGTTTTTGCTAAAGCAACTATTTTATATAGTTGTATATTTACGCGTTCTGACCATTGATTTTAATACACTTTTTGGTTGGCCCATACATATAGGTATGTTAAAAACTTTTGGTTCTAGTTGTTTAGTTCAACAGGCTATTATTAGTTTAACTTTATACCACTTATTATTGGTATGACATTATACTGAGGTTGAATTTCAGTATGTTGCAATACATTGTTGTTTTTACTTTTCTGTTAGATAAATATAAGCATCATTTATTATTGTTTTAACATTAAAAATAAATTGTATTAACTACATTTTTCTAATTTCTAGTAACCATTTTTACTATATCTATTAACATCGCACTTTAGTCAATATAACCTTCTTAAATAGTTACTACAACTTAATGATAATTGTTGTCTCCGTTATCAAAACTTGTGTTAATAAATAAAGTTGATTTCACGTAATGCTTTTGTTAATTATACTTATTATTTTATTAACTCAAACAAAATACAAAACTACTAATAGTTTTTGCTAAGGCAACTATTTTATATAGTTATATTTACGCGTTCTGACCATTGATTTTAATACACTTTTTGGTTGGCCCATACATATAGGTATGTTAAAAACTTTTGGTTCTAGTTGTTTAGTTCAACAGGCTATTATTAGTTTAACTTTATACCACTTATTATTGGTATGACATTATACTGAGGTTGAATTTCAGTATGTTGCAATACATTGTTGTTTTTACTTTTCTGTTAGATAAATATAAGCATCATTTATTATTGTTTTAACATTAAAAATAAATTGTATTAACTACATTTTTCTAATTTCTAGTAACCATTTTTATTATATCTATTAACATCGCACTTTAGTCAATATAACCTTCTTAAATAGTTACTACAACTTAATGATAATTGTTGTCTTCGTTATCAAAACTTGTGTTAATAAATAAAGTTGATTTCACGTAATGCTTTTGTTAATTATATTATATTATTTTGTTAACTCAAACAAAATACAAAACTACTGAAAGTTTTGTGTTAAAGCAACCTTTTTCTTTAGTTGTATTAACGTAAACACGTTTCAACAAATATAATTTTGTTTCGACAACTTGCATAAATAAGTTGGCTCAACTGTTAATCGATTTAACCTTAGAGGAATCAACCTTTCTGTTCTTTCAGTGTAAAGAAATTCCATTGGTCATCTCCTTTTCGATTTAGTGGACACCGGCCCTAAGTAATAGGCGATACTAAGATTGATACCTAGCTAAGCAAGTCGCACCAATCCAGTCCCTAGTTCCTGCTGTGTTAGCGAACTGGTTATATTATTCTAATCTGCCATTTCCACATCGAATATAAATTTGTCCCCTTAATTTAGTGCGACTTGCACCAAGATTTATAATGAAGGAGTGTTATACAAGAAATCACGTTTAAATTAGCACTGACAACTTACCGATATCCCAAGAGCATTGATTTACTGTAGGAGTTTATTTCGCAGCATTCTAATATACCTAATAATTATTTTTTACGTAAATAGAGTTCTTTTACGTAAATAGATTATATTATTTGCTGCTAACATCAGACTGGGGCAACTATGATGAATGCAAAACAATACATTAATGTAATTTTGTGTTTCAAGCACGAAATATATAAAACTTTTTTCCAAAAAAAATGAACCGACTTCCATCATAAAACTTAAAATCATGAAATAACAATAAAGAAAAATGTATTAGCATTCTACCTACTGAATGAGGTGAAGTCGGTGCCAAGTGCAGGAGTAAGGGTGTTATGTAATTGTTTAGCTAGGTATTATATACATGATTCTAATATTAACTTAGATTATTTAATATTCAATTTGGCACCGACTTCACCTCATTCAGTAGGTAGAATGCTAATACATTTTTCTTTATTGTTATTTCATGATTTTAAGTTTTATGATGGAAGTCGGTTCATTTTTTTTGGAAAAAAAGTTTTATTTTATCATTTTTAGTTTAATAAAAACCTTTTTTTCACTGGCCGAAAATAAAGAATTAAGAATTCGAAACTTTTTATGTCTAAGTAAGTAAGTTTGATTTGAAATGTCACAACATGTCAAATTGTCTATTATTTTGGCAGATAAATAGATCGAGAGCCCGTGACGACCAAACCTTCCTTATTGTAAAAATGCTGAATGTAAATATTAGCGACTAGGTATGAAGTTTGGATCTTAGTTGCTTATGTAGATAATATGGATAGTAAGGATGATTTTTATAGGTAAAAAAAGCAACCTTGGGGCCTCCCAAAGTAATATTAAATTAAGCTTTTATAATAAATCAAATATAACTATAATTTAGTATACTAGCAGGGGTTTATATCTGCACTAATTGCCTGGTAATGGATGGCGTGATTTCTAATATTATTAGGAATAAAATCTTTAAAAAACTTTATTTTGAGGAAATTGAGTTACCACTTTAAATGTTATTGCTACAAGTAATCTGTCTAAGTAATCATGAACCAACTTTTATAGTCGCTAATCGCTATTTCTATGTTGGGGACATACACAGAAAATCTTGAGTTTTAATAAAATAAGGAAAGGCATGCTGTCGCGGGCTTTTGCTCTATAATGCAATGTTGTTATTTTTATATTTTGTTAGGTATCTTTAAAATTACCGAACAGATTCTGACGTGGTTAAAATGGGACCAACTTGGGAATACACCATTACGAATAAAAAATCAATTTTGGAAATCAGTCCACAATTGGCGGAGAAATCGGCGAACATACATAAAAAAAAAACATACATACATCGAAACATATAACCTCCTCCTTTTTTGGGAAGTCGGTTGAAAAGAGAATGATATTTGCAAGTGTTTCAAACTTACTAAATTCTAATGCAGAATCATCACCAACTAAAAAAAAACTGGCGCACGCTCTGTCGTCGGCAAATCACATGGAGTTTTCACCAAGACATCATAAATAACAAGCTCGATATACCGAACTGTTTTTCATAGCGAACGATCACTTTCATTGAGTGAAAACGGTGGGAATCCTTTGTTCCGTTGCAAAAACCTTTTAATTACGCACCCCGCCGTTTCTGCGGCATTGGATAATTGCTATGAGAATAGAACAGGCGTTACACGTTAACATGTAATTGGCAAGAAATATATAATTTACAGAAAAGACGCGTTGATGTCTTTATCATACACTGAAAATGTAATGGGGTGGCTTTTCATTTTAAAGAATTAAAAAAAGAGTGCAGTCAACGTCGCGTCAAATTATCTTGCATGCATCTCTATTCTGAGGAAATAGTGGAACAATAAGTAATTTACAACGAATTTGTGGGGCGATTTCCATGATAGGTACGGAAACGCATAGAATAACATATTCTTATTCTATTTTACTTACAATCTGAAGTAATAATAATGGTACAGATATATAGCTGAAATATTCAAGTTTTCCATCTGTACTAGCTTTGTTTTATGTAATTGGGATCGAATTTAGAAAGCTGCGGTTGCGCGATACGTTTTCTATTAACATTGTCTTATTTACTTAGGGGTTTACTTGTCCGTCGTTCATTAGTACCTATTGTATGGTATTTTTTGTTATTTTTCCCTCCAGCTGAGAATGACAACTACCTAAAATGGCAATTTCCTAAAATTCTAACTTCTTAAACAACAACACTTTAAACAACAACAACAACTTTGACAACTTTTTAAACTCCAAACTCAAAGACAATTTTTTTTAAATACTAAAAATAAATATAAAATTTTTAACAGAAGACTCATTTTTAAGTCGAAGAATATGAAAATATTCCATAGCCGTTTCATGTATTATGTAAAGACAACAATATAAGGCCTTAGAGGCAGGAATGTTACGTAAATTGTCTTTTTAGATGAGAGAATCTTTACGGCGATTCAAAAATAGTTTATTAATAAATAATGTCAACTTTATTCTTTATATGCATATTCGAATATCTATGACCTTATACTTTCCGCTATTGTGTAATAATTTTGCGAAGAAATAACTAGAAAGCTGTATACTAATCACACTTGGTGTTATATGTTTATATATTTTTAGATTAAATCGTTTTATAAATATTGAATAGTTTTAAATAAAAAGATTTCCTTTCGTAAACTTAATTAATTCACAAGTTAATAATCTAAATAACACTACATTACATTAAAACTTTGTGTATTACGATTTTTTCTTAGATACAAAAATATTTTTTTAATTATTTATTATTGGATTTGTAATTTTTGAAATTGATTTAGTTAATACAAGTAGATTTCAAAAAGCATTTTCCTTTACTATGTACATAATGACAATATCATCTAACAAGGAGCCAACGAAATGGTTATGTTTACAAAGCCAGCCCGTTACCCTCTGTTGTTGACATCGGCTGATGTTTGTAAACGAGTAGTGGTAGTGACATTCTTCCGTAGCTGCTCCAAGTCACGAGATGGGAGATATTTCAAGTGTTTGTCTTCTACAAGTTTGAAATACTTTCCAATCGCTTGCTTTGAAACTTCCACAAATAATAGTTGGAGCTGCCTTCATCTAAATCGTCTAAAATGTCGTCTCATGACCTAACCTTGGTTTAACGTGCCTTATGAAACACGGTAACAATATTTTATATCGTACATAATACTAATGTCCTAATTAAATTAAAAATATATTTTTTAATTTACTTTTTCTGCATATTTAGTCTGGATGGCGTACAAGTACAACCTATATATCCCTGACTCCAAATAGTTTTTTTTTAAGTTTACTAGATTAGATTCTTTCTCTCTATAAGATTTTATTAAATTCCACTCCATATATTTGTGTAATTAATGGAATTAACATGGCTTTAAAGGCATTCTACATAATATAGCAATAGCCTACATTTAACTGAAGCAACAGAATATAGAATAGAACAAGCTCAAACTATAAATATCAATGGATACATCTCTCAGGTTTAGATCTGCAGCGCTTTTGTTTTAGGCCACATAATATTTGTTCATAACATCATAGCTCAGGGTTCAACAGGAAGTGAGCAGGATAAGGGTACTATTTGACATGTCTTGTTTGAACAGGTTGTTGTCATTAAGCTGGTTTAAGTCCTTTTCATTAACGATTTCAAACATTTAAACGTTCTTTAAATTTACAGGTTGTAAATGTTATTGGTCTTTTTCACCCGACATCTTTTCAACGTCATTCTCTACAAGATTAGCTTTTTAGTTATTTTACTAAATGATTGAGTGTTTTAAACTTATAAATAAATGTTTATATTTGCCATTTAGTAAGGATTCTTCACACACATATTGCATAATTGGATAAATCGTTGATTCTAACTTTATATGCATAAATGATTTTATATTGCATAATTAGACTTTTTTTAATACTTTCTTTTTTAAGAATTACCATTTATTAAACAACTACCGTGTTTAATTATTTGTTTTTCATCCTATATAACTTATTACATTTAATCAATAAAATTGTTTCATACAACGCAAAGAAGTTGTGATCGGAAACTTTTACTTTTATTAGTAATGTAATTAATTGAACATACTCGATTTCTCGACCGCGATCGATTATAATGGTTTAAGAATTAATTATGATGTTAGATATCGATCATCGTTAACTGAAGCATGTGTTCTATTGATTGAATAGGCCCACTCTATTTTTTTTTTCGTTGTCTTACTCATCTCATTTAAGATCACGTGAAAGTGTGTGTGGGGCACGATTTTTTAATTTCTTGCTAACCCATGTGAAAACTGTGCAGTCTGCGGTACAATTTTAGTGGAAGAAAATGAGTAAATAAAATTTGTAAGTAAACATATTCTCCTACACGTCATTATACGTATTTTTCTTATTTATTTTATGACAGAAATTCATATACTTCAGTCGAGTTTTGGGCTGACCTTTGTCCATCTTCACCCTGTTCATAATTTAATTTATTGCTTTTTTTTTGCTTGTGCCCGCTGACTTTGTCCGCGCGTAATTTACTATTGTTAATATCTCAGGTTCTAAGTGACGGATCAAAATGAAACCTACGCCAGATTTTAAGTTAGACCTTCAACAATACAACAGTGAAAACCAACCAACCAAACCAATGGTTTTGGCTTCTATTTGCCCTATAAAGACCCCTCATCGTTTTTTTCTTAAATATCTCCTATGCACGGATACAGACCAGTTACAGTTTTATTATATGTATTGATAATGATGGTGTTTTCGCGTTACAACAAGTGTTAAACTTGTAACACCCTCATGTTTGCCTCAAGGGTTAAATAACTATTAAGATTCGCTACCCATCGCAGACACGAGACAACGACCAATTAAATCCTCGATACACAATTGGCGCAGATGTTTCAACTCGGATGCAAATTCGTCACACGTGGTCGTTGATTCGATTCCCGGCAATTAGATTCGCCCACGGTGTCCTTGCGTTCATTGGGCCTCTTCATTGCTCTTAAGTCTTGTATACATTTTGTTGTCTGCAAGAGAAGAATCAATTTCCATTTTATTTGATCATTGTTTCTATTGTAATTATTTTCTGTGTTATGCTTAGAGCTAAGCTAATCAATACAACTACTCCCTAAAGTACTTACTGCATCTTGTGTGCACAAAAAATCCAAAAAAAGTACAATGACTCTCTATTTAGCTTCTAATATATCTCAGTATAGAAAGAACTATCATTATGTGCTGATTTAACGTAAAACGTGAGGAGAAAAAATTTTGGTGGTGATTTCTTCTAAGGTTAGGATAATATCAGAAATACTCAACAAAACTTTTCAGAGTCCACAACGTGTGCAAGTCCCGGGTGATGTTGTTGTAGCCCATTGGATTAATATATTTGCTGTTATACCGATCGATGCTACGTAGTACTTATATAAATTCTGTGCCGATGCTGAAATGCATACATGTTGTCAGGTATATAGTAAATGATAGAGGGTTCTAAGAGACAGAGAGAGATAAAATTTATAAGGATGAAAACTCCTAGTGAGGATACTTTTAATACTTTACCGGCACCATAACTTTTTATGGTGGAGAAAAAAATATAAATAAGACTAATTTTGATTGACTAATATAAGTTGCCTCTTTCTGACAATAAATTGAATTTATACCGAAATATAAGCCTCTGATATGTTCACCTCCAACGTATCATAAACATCTCCAACGAGATGCTGTTAAATTATAAAATTGTTAACTTCATTGTTTGAACCAAGCTTACTATGACTCGTCGGCTAATCTGTCGGTCAACGGTCAACGTCTTAATTAAACATAACACCACTGACAACCGCGGCGAGAGGCGAGAGCCGTGTAAATGAAATTATATGGTAAGTGACTTCTGGCTTTCCTAACATCGCATTATCTTTTCAAACTATTGCCACGATGCTCATAATTTATTTTTTAAAATTTTTGTTTAGCATTAGTATACATTCAATGCTTGCTACCTTGATATAATTAGCGACTTTAGGTTCTTTATTGAGTGCATCATCTATCTATACATATAATAAAACAGTAAAAATATTTTGTCTGTACATTTAATATTTTTGACTGAAATGGATAGAGGGAGACCTAAAAAGAACAATAGAAAGCAAAAAAAATTTTTTGGAATTTCTTGTCTGTCTGTCTGTCTGTCTGTCTGTCTGTCTGTATGTATGTACGCGTTTCACGCAAAAACTACTGGACGGATTTGAATGAAACTTTTTTTGTTGTATAGCTATTAAGCCTGGGCAACACATAGGCTATAATTTATTTTGAAAACTGGAACACCTGATGAAGAACCATAACAGAACAGCTAAACTATAAGTAATATGGAAATGGTGCCTTAACAAAAATCGTTCAACCTGATGAGCATTTTCTGCTGACGTATAAAAATTGAAGATCTGGAACATCTGATGAAAAGCTCCAAAAGACTAGCTACACTATTACATATATGAAAATGGCGCCTTAGCAAAAATCGTTCAACCTGATGAGCATTTTCTGCTGACGTATAAAAATTGAAGATCTGGAACATCTGATGAAAAGCTCCAAGAGACTAGATACACTATAACATATATGGAAATGGCGCTTTAGCAAAACTTGGTTAATGTGATGAGCATTTTCTGTAGACGTATAAAAATCGAAGATTGGAACACAGGAAACAGTTTGGGACACAAAAAGACTTTTCATCTATGCCAAAGTCACGCGGGCGAAGCCGCGGGCAACAGCTAGTCTTTTCTATTTATCTTTTGTTATTATTCTGTACTTGTTTCATTTAAGTACTTTGTCTTTAATGTGATATACAGAATTCCTTATAAACATACGTGCTACAGAAGTTAACGATGCTTATGGACATTTCTTTTAAGACATAGCAACTAAATGAAATGTGTTTAGTAATAAAACATGTAGGTATCCAAACTATGTTACATTTTGTAAAAGGCGTGAATACAGTCTATTAAATCATCAAGATAAATCACAATTCCCCGTATCATCCTGTCCATCCGAAACGTTAACGTGGCCCAAATTTCACGGCAATTTGAAAACTTAATAGTTTTATCACTGGCTTGTTGATGTTAAAGTCAGGATAACCGTGTTTTTGAAGTAATTAGGTCTTCCCAGTATTTCTATTATTGCGACCTCATTGCGTCTTGTACGTTCCGTAACCACCAACCAGCGGGATTTATTGAAATAGGTTTATGTTTACATGAATGTAACGTAATACTGTTTTTGCGTGAAATGGGTTTACGCGTTCCGTTTATCGGTTTTCGGGTGGTCTTTTATCTATGCAAATATCAAAATATCTATATAAAGCCCTTTTAACGCTTTTTTTTCTTGAAATGATTATTTACAAATATATAGTTAGTATATGAAAACCTTCAAGTCGTTTAGTTCGTTTTGTTCGTTAAATATTTATTAGTCGTATTGGTGGCATAGAAAACTAATGGATTCGAGTAAATGTATTTGATTAATATATACTACTAGCTTACCGCCGTTTCGCCCGCGTAAATTTCCCACGGAACAGTGCTTTTTTCCGAGATGAAAGATACCCTATGTCCTTCTCAGTACTTCTAACTATGTGTATGCGAAAACTCAGCAAGATTGGTTGAATATATAAAGCGTGAAGAGGTAACAAACAAATAAACAAACTTACTTTCGCATTTATAATATTAGTTAGGATTATACCTATGTCAATAAAATAATCATGAATGAGTTACACTGTTTTTATCATATTAGATATAGTACGGTGACCATAAACACGTGTTTATGGATGAGTAGTTATTATACGTGATGCCATAACTGCATGTCGTTATGTCAATATCAACGAGCGATCATCCGAACAATAAATTATCGATGCACTGTCACGCCTAGCCTGTGACATTGGCTTTCTTCGGAGGCTGATAGCGCGGCAACAGCCCGGCACACGCACGCCGCCAGTCGATCTGCGCGCGCGCCTACACGCGACGTACCGCGCCCGCCCGGGCCCGCGACATGCCCGCAGTGAAAGTCTTCAACATATTCGGCGGGCAGAAGCCGACCGAGAAGAACACCACACCCCCCTCACCCCACGGGGCCCTGCAAAAATTCTACAGGACCTTCTCAGTTGCTCCCGAAACTTCACCAGAAAAAGGCAAGAAAGTCACTGCCATCGCTGCCTGTCTCGAAAAGAAAATCGGTGAAAAAAATGAAGTGGTTTTAAAAAGTGAGGACTGTGCGAAACCGGACGTTTGTAAACTACACGTGTACGAAAATGTAAACATCAGTGTTGGGAAAAATACGTTACAACGCGATAATCTATTGGAGGAAACTAAAGGATACTCTTCTATCTATGAAAATATAACGATTGTGCCTAAACCGACAATCAGTAAGCCGGAAAGTGAAGTGTCTACAGAATCTAAGTTAAACAAGGCTTTAGAATCATTCGATAAAATACTTTCCGAGTTTTCAGCGAGTGCTTCTTTCTCGTCAGATGTAAACATAATGAAAATCAATTTTATTCCTCCTAAATTACACAAATCTAAAACTTGCAGTATAATAGAATCACGTTGTATTTTAAAGAAAACCAACTCGGACCCACAAAGTGACAGTAAAGCACCCAATAAAGTGGCACGCAATAAGTCAATAGACAAAACAACCAGTTTGTGGAATCTCGACGATATGAAAGGAAAAGAACTCACCGCTCCACTGATGCCTTTGACATCTACTAACGATAAAATGAATCCAGATAAGTATGCCACCTACAAGATATCGTCCAAGAACCCGTCTCGGACGAATTGCATTAAAGTGGAAGATTTAAAGAAACTGGATGTTAAAACAAGAATATTAAAGAAAACTTTATCTAATCCGCCTTCGACGCCCGTTCCGGTTATACCGAAAACGAAAACGGTGACAAAAAAAGTTGAGAAAAAAGTGAGTGATGCAAAGAGAACAAAACCAAAAACATGTACAGATAATGGATCAACAAATATGAAGACGAACTTAGAAAGTAAAGACACTCCTAGATCGCAAATGCAGAAAGCCAAAAGTGTGTGGGAAATCGGAAATGAATCAATAATATTACCGTCTAACTTGGAGCGAACGAGATCTACCACTTCTATCGCGGGCTCTCCTAGCAAGATCCCAGTGATAAGGAGTCAAATGTCGCAAAACAAGTTCAGCAGTACCAGAGCGCTTTTTCTCCCACTCCGGTCGATCTAAATAATGTAGACCAGGCCAGAGAGTGTGCTCAGAAAAAGAAACCAACAATTGCTCTAAGAAAAAACACCGAAAAATTTGATGGTAACAAACAAATAAGACAAAAATCTCAGCTTAGTCTGAAGTCCGATCCGAAAAAACAGAGTGACAAAACTAAGAAAGACGCGAGCGACGGTAAAAAAATAACACCGTCACTAAAGTCGTCTGCGAGGGATTACTCCGAAGAAATAAACGCTGTACGAGCGAAGCTTCAACAGAAGAAAATAAGTAACAAGCGAGATATTGTAATACCATCATCGGATTCCAAACGAAATGAAAACGATTCGCTCCGAATCGATTCGACACTGTCGCCTGTCAAGTCGATTGTGAAAAAACTAGAGCTCAAAACCGCTCTGGAAGCGAAGGCGGAGGCGACCCAATTCGTTAATTGCAAGGTGATTCCAGCCGTCCATAAAGAGATGTGTGTAGCGAATACTACCTTCCATAACCATCTGAGCACACTCGTTGGCCGTCAGATAAAATATGTAGAGTCTAGAGACGACGTGAAAACGTGCTCTCAAATCGAAAAACTCGAATTACATAAACACACTGATGAGAAGATATCCGATACGCATTCGGACTGCAGCGATGACTCGGGTCACGTATCTAACGACGCGGCGAACGACCACGACCCGGCTTTTGATAACGTACACGACTTGAGTCCCGTCCGGGCATCTATCGACGAGGTGGACTGCAAATTATTCGACGGCCCTAAACAGTTTGGGATCGAATTATCCGAGAATGCAAAGAGCGTGTGTCCCGTGCGGCCCGCGAGGCGCAGCGGGCGAGGCAACGAGGTCGCTAGCGGTACCCGCGCCACCGCCGCTCCGAAAGTGGACGAACAGGTACGCGACACTGTTAACATATCGATAACAACAAATTACAGGTGCAGTCTCAACCTCTTCAGGCGTAATTGCTAAGCCATTAGCAGCGCTCCTTATATGCGCAAATGAAACAAATAATCTAACATAGTTTGCTATTTATGATGGCAACAAGTCCTCAAGCAGGTCGTAGACCTCTTTTCCTATTTCGTCGGCAGTATCGCTTTGAAATAATACGTGCGTGCATTACAATAACTGTTATTCGAAAATAGGTGTGCATTTTACAATTGCATATATTGAACAAAATTTATGAATAACTGAGCAAAAACGCAATCAGAATATTTTAATGTTGAATTCTTGAATAACTTAGTAAAAAGTTCTTTCACATTTTTCTCTATTATGTCAAAGTATTGTATTACATAATTTATGCATCACCTACTGTATCAGTCAACTAATCGCATTAAAGTTTAACCCATAACAAATTAATTAAGCATATCTTTGCATAATCAAGCTCCTGCTTAGTTCCGTTCTGGTACAGGTTAAAAATCGACGAAAGCTAGATGTTTCGGGGTCAAATAATTTGGTCTTGTGTCAATAGCCACTATTATGTAAGCATACCAATCAGCTCTCTTTGTCACTGTCCAAGCTTTTGCATAAAAGACTACCTGTTGTAAACGTCCGATCATTATATTACGTAATGCCTTTAAAAAAGCTGCATTCCTCCGTTGACACAAAAACTGACAGATACAGTGTTATATAATATTTATATAATTAACATACATAAAATTAAGTACTAGATTAATTCAATTTCCAACTTAAGTATGATTTAGATCCTGCGTGGTGCCGGAAACACGGCCGGACCCCGCAACTCCACAGTTTTAGATGCCAGTATGTAACAAATTTTAGTCAATTTACAAATTACATTGAGGACAGGTGTCTATTTTCTTTTTGTGTTTACAAAGTTATGTCACCATTGGAATGCTATTTGATTTCTTATTCCACTAGCGCCTAAGGTAACGGTCTTTTACTTGTTTTAACATCTTCAAAGTTCTTTCAAAGAATTACACTTTAAAGTTTTAAAATGTTGTTAAAAATGTAAAGATCAATATTTTACACATGGTCACTTAATGACAGTGCGCAACAGGTGTCTCGCAGGGGTCATTCTTTGGTCCGGCTTTATTTACGCTCTCACTTTCACCAAATGCTTTCGGTGCTTTTGATTCATTTTCCTCGAATGTACACCGGGCCGACGCATGCAGCATGCGGGTAATAAATTCGCTATAACCGTTGATAATTTACGGAATGCTCTGGTGATAATTGTTGTTGTGTAAGAGGAGCACACCGTTTTTTTCTGTGATCTTTTTACAAAGGTTGCATCAAGGTAGATGTGTTAACTACCACAATGTCAGTTATTCCGTTGTCAAACCAGTAACTGTGTGGTGTTATCGTGTCATGGCTTTAAGAGCAAAGTCGTTTTGGAACAATTGGCAGAAAAGACATACAAAATTAATAAAAACTATCTCTTGATGATAATAGGTATAGACCGTATAGAGTGTTATGTGGTGCAATGGTGACATGAAACATCATTTAATTTATTTAAGGGTTTCGTCATTTTTATGCTTCTATCAACCACATTTAACCAATAATTGTTATTTGCCTTTCAACAATCATTGATAAAATTATTTCTAATCGACAGTTTTCATTTTAATCCCCAGAATGGTAAATGGTCCTAATCGTTAACCATTGAAATAATCAGCTTGCACGGAGCTTGTTGAGTTGTCGCGATTTGCATCTAGATAGTCCTGTACACTTTCCAAGATCGAAATGCAAACCCTCTACGTGATGCGTTGCAAATAAAATCACTTTCCGTTTCTACTTTCTCACACATCGCGGTGTGACAGCAAATATTACGTGTAGCAAATTTTTAGACGAAATCAATTGCGCTGCTTACAATGACATGAATATTTTATAATTATGTGTTTATTATTCTTATGAGATAAGACTCATCAGTTACTGTACAGCTTGGTACCTAGTAACTACTATTAATTTGGCATTACTGATGTCATTATTGGATTTGTATTTGAATTCCGCATTGCCAGTTATTGGTTATTTATGAGTTTTTAACTTTCTATCGTATTTATTTATTTTTCAATAGAAAGAATCTCACTTAATTCCTTTTACACATTCAACATTTGTGGTATTGTAGATGATAAAATAAATTGATTTTTGTAACTTATCACTCCATACATATGTTTCAGTAATCTTCCGAATACATTTCTATATAATGTATATCTGCCTGCATACCTAATCGTAAACATGTCAAAGTGGTTACTTAACCAAGAAGCCTACAAATCCATGTTTGAATGTTCAATGAACTCTTGACTTTGTCAGCAAGTTATTCAGTCACGTATCTTATTTCGTACGGATTGCTTTCGACTATAAATTAGTCAGATCGACTAGTCCGCCCAATGCTGCGCACGTCCTCGCTTTCCCTCGTAGGGGAAAGCCATCCTTTGTTACCCTTACATTAAAATGTTTTTACACCTCTAATTGATAGTATCCTTCAATAGGTACCAATCCTTCCATTGCTTTTTAATTTTATCTATCAATATTATCCTTGTATTTATTCATACTGTTCATTGTAATCATAGTGTTTCATCTCAACGCAATTCCTTTTATCAATTTTATTAACGTTTTAATCAGATAGTTTATTTTTAATTTCTAGTACATTATTATAACTGTTCTCACATTAATAACTTTCGCTATCTAATATCGATCTTTCATCAATATGTCGACTGTCATTATGTCTGTCAAATACCATTGACCATTGTACGCGTACATTTATCAAGAGAAGTTGATTCGTTTGATATAATTTCTATTTATAATATCTGTGATCTTTAAATCGATCAAATATATATAAATGCTATGTTTTTAAAATGCCCAATCTCTTTTCCATAGTCTGAATTGCGCATGTTAAAAGTATATTACGTGAATTATTCTAGGTTTACTTGCTTTTCTTTTTTCTTTCCTCAATTCTTTCATTTGCATTATTTTATGAAAGTTATTATAATGTATAACACAGAGTCCATATACTGTTTCTATATTCTACATCGAAATAGTAGCAATTACTCCGTCCAATTGTACTGTAATACATTTTATTGTATTGTCCGGCGTGGGGAAAGTCTATCATTTACAATGCGGGCTTCCTACACCAATGATTGACTTGTAACCATGTGCAGAGAGCACAGAAGGCTAACTATTGTAATAAACAGTGTTTAAAAAAAGGGAGATGTTAGGAGCATCCATAACTGGCGTATGAGAGTGTTGAGGTGATGATCGTAGCAAGTGGTAATTTTTAGTCTCTTCCTCGGAAAACAGGTATACATATATGATGATGATGATCTTAATAGATTTTGAGTCAAATACTACTACTACGTACTAGTAAGTAGTATAGTTTCAATATAACACTAAATATACAATACTTATGTATAAATACCTCACTTGCTTAGCATTGTTTGTTAATAAAATCCTTACAATTATATCAAAAAATAGCATCAAGATCTTGGCATTCCGAGATCGATGGATACTAGTGCATTCAGCATTGGTTCATCACGCGTCTTCTATTTTGCCAACTTCTGTAATATCTTTATTTTCTGTTGTGTACGTACCTGTCTTAAATGTTATTTGAGAATCTCTCCGTACGCTAGGTTTCTATTGGTCAGGCATGAAAGCTAACTTGTTTTAATATGTCAGAGTTTTCCCCTGTCGGGACAGCTTAAATATATATCTTCCTATGTGTAGGGTCGTGTGGAGTTGAATGTACTTGTTAGTTAGGCTCTTAGTGGCAATTCTAAACGGCTTTTACTACATATGAGTTCATGAGGTTCTTTCGGCATTTCTTCTTAGCAGTGCTCGTTCCGAAATGCTAGTAGTTTGTAGCTTTGAGACATAAAATACTATGATTATATAATTAGGTTTTCGACGTGAAAAAGAGCCTTCTATGAAGGCCAAGGTTCAATAAAGAATGTCTGATTTCTATGTAGATGCAGTACAAAACAATTCTCTAGTGGCTAAGTCTCTCTTGAAGCCAAAATTGAGTTGTTTGTTATTCTGTTATTAACTTCAAGTAAATACTTGAATATTCCCTTAGGAAACTATATATGTGGATGCATTCACTTCGCAGGTACACCTTCCTTTACTTGCCGGCACTCGCATTAACTTTGCCAAAACCGTGTTGCGTTTGTTGGTTTTATATAACGTAACATGAACCTTAGCTGTAATGAATGGAGTTCTAAAATAATACACAATCCTTTGAGTGTTTCATGATGTAGTGCCAATATTTCAAATATGTTATGTATTCATTTACATATTGGTATGTTATCTTTTAGTCGTTTTACTATTTTTCTTTTATCATGTTCTTTCCTAATAATTTTAATGTCTATGTGTACTCCTAAGAATAGATATATGAAAAATACACACTTTCAATTGTTAGTTAGGAAAGGACTTCATTACTTGCAGTACTTGTAGCCAGTGATTGTAGAATGAGCTTGTTGTGCAAATCGTCCAAGTAATTTTGCAAGTAGGTGCTAGTAGTATCTACAATCATTTAGGGTTGTCAGCCATCAGTTCTTCTTCTTCTTTACAGAGTTTGGTGTTTGTAAAATATTAAAAGACAAACGCGTCAATAATAACACACTGAAAATTTGTTACCATCAATCACTACAACCGATATAATGTTGAGAAAGAGAAGTGTTTTTTATGAAAAACTAAACTGGGCCCGGATCTTTGTTACCGTAGGAATTTATGGAAATCTTCTCTTCGTGCTACACTGCCTAAACACACATGCCGAACAGCGTCCTACGCCCAGTAGTTTTGGCTGTGCTTTGTATGTGAGCTAGATTTTTTTGATTTATTTTACTTAGTGACACGGACAGCTGAGGAAGCGGGATGTCAGATATGGTTTTTGCCTATGTTGGTGAAGAAAAGGTAATATCTTCTGTGAAGCTCATTTTTGTCAAGTTTGACATTTTTGGTGTGTTTTGGTTCCATTGAATTTGTGAACAATCTGTAAAAAATTGAATTTGGAGCACACTATTATGAACGTTTTTGGGCTTTATTTGACAATCAAGTTTATGTCTATTAAAGAATGTTTTTTTTTTCTATGTCTCAATAACGGAAAAAATTATATTGAAATTCGCATCGCCAGCCCTAGGACCGACAATTTGTCGATCGGCAGGTGGTCAGTAATGACGACCGACTCGCATTTCGCGAACATAACTCGCAGAAGTGCGAATTACGATAAACTTTCGCTACTAGTACACTGACTGACTGATGTGATGTGGACCTATTTTCTAAGTGTTGAGAGAAATCTATATGATTATGGGTATGCTTTATGACAAATGAGGAATATCTTAAAGAGCTTTTGGTGCTCCTAATTTGATCCTTTTTGATTACTAACTAGTTGCGCACTGTGGCTTCTCTCTTGTGAGAAATTCGATAAAAAGCTTTTATTCCTATTATATAATGTCCCCGTTAAAGTTGCATGTTTTCATAATTTGTCTTACCAAGAATAGGCGGTAAATCCTACACGATTTCACCTCATTTTTCAAAGAAAATTTATTACCGACTACTCATTACGTATTCGCCTACGTAAATACTGCTTATGGGTGTTGGTTGGTATTTTAGAATGTTTATTCAGCAACAAAAATTTTGCTACTTAATACTTAGTAACAATCTGGACCTATCACTGCTACTGAAAAATCACGTAAAGTCCATTTATTCATAATTGTCCTATTATGTAAACAATCTTACCATGTCTTTTTTATGATTTTACAACAATCCATACTAATATTATAAATGCGAAAGTTTGGATGTGAGTTTGTGAGTTTGTGAGTTTGTGAATTTGTGAGTTTGTGAGTTTGTGAGGATGTTTGTTACTCAATCACGCAAAATCTACTGGACGGATTTCGATGAAATTTGGTACAGAGGTAGATAATGACCTGGAATAGCACATAGGCTACTTTTTATCCCGGGAAAAAGCACTGTTCCCGTGGGAAATTCACGCGGGCGAAGCCGCGGGCAAAAGCTAGTATAAATTAAAATAGATTTTTTAAGAAATTACTTTCGTGGTTAATAAATGTTTTACTTTAGAATGTTTAGGTTTGAACTAATATTTGATTTATTTTCAACAAAATTCATAAAAAAGTACTGTGAAGATTGTTTACATAATAGGACAATTATGAATAAATGGACCATACTTAGATACGTTCATCGATAGTGGTCCCCTAAATTTTTAGAAAAAGTGTTTTAAAGGTGCCTCTCCAACTAGCTACACATTATAATGTTATTAAAGTCCTATTTGTCCCTAGCTCAACGGAAAATCATTTTTTTACAGAATAGTAGGCAAACGAGCGTGAGCATGTCCATGAAAACCAGCAACCCTAAAAAGGTCACTGATGCGTTGCCTGTTCGGTTGCCGATCGGTTTTCTTATAACGACAAATAACGCCTAAATCTATAAAATAGCCTAATAAAATATAAATAATATTTTCATTTGATTTTCAACAAAACGTCGGAAGGAAAACGTTACAACCGTGTGTAGTTTATGTAATATGTCAATTCGTACACCTGTTTACGGATCATTAAAAGTGTACGTTATTGAAACACGAAACGTATTACCAAGAAGTGACAGTTGTATGACGCATGTAAACAGATGTGATGTTGCTCTAGTTACCTGGTTAATTCAATATTGTCATTCTTTATAGTCATGACATTAACCATAAACTCATTTTGTATTCAGATGACTGAGGGAATTTTTTGGCAGCGTATATGTTTTCAAAACCATGGTTCAAAATCAAAAATTCTTTATTAAAACTTCAAAAAGACACTTTGTCAAGGAGAAAACTAATTATTCAATCATAGTGTGTTTTGTCTCAAAGCTACATACTACTAGCATTTCGGTTCGTTCTGCCGATTCTATTGATGGAACCACAAAACACCATCATGTACCTATAGTCCTACTGTATGTACCGTAATTGAAAATGGCAAGATCCAAGATAGTCCTTCATAGAATGGATCAACAAAATTTTTGATATCAACAGATTTTTTGCAAGCAGCATTAAGTTCATTACAGGAAATTACACATGCTTCAATATAATTGCTTATATTCATACTTCAATTTGTCATCAACTAGGGCAATTACTTGCAAAAGGCAAGAAAATAAATTAAATCATTGCGCTCAGAAGAGCTGTCACTTTCAACAACTGCTGAATTTTCATGAGTATTTTTTAATTGTGCTTGACAGCTTTTTGAAGTCGGTCAAGTTTGACAAGTGTGGTTTCGCACAAGAGATTGTTAATTTACTTGGAGTTTAAAACAACTGATTCGAAATTTTCACTGTATTTGCATATTTTCTTCTTAAAGTGTTTTATTATGTCCTTTTGTCAGTTGCTGGTTATTAAAATCCATTTAATTTAACGGCTTTCATAACATACGCAGTTGTAACATTATGGCAAGAAGTAATAAAGTTTCCAATATATTTCAATTAAAACCAACGTTAACATTTAATTTTATATCTTCCTTGACTCAACTTTTGTATAGAATTCCCATTTTGTCTAGCGTTTTCACCTTTTAATATTATAATCCTATTTACATCTTCAATTTATCAATCATCTTCTAAGTTTGGACCCTGAATGTCCCTTTCTAATTCACCCATTTTAGTCAATAATCTGAACTTCTTAATTTATGATAAATATAAGTTAGATGAGGATTAGAAATATAGATAAATTCTATTCCAATCCAAAGGAACCTCGAATTGCAAAATCATCATTGAAAATCTTTCTAGTGAATCATTACAAGAGTTTTTTCTTCTTTCACGATCTTGGGTATCCTGATTGCTAGAAAACGACTTGCAGTTTAGATTGTTTGTTCTGTGGAAGATTTACGCCGTTGTTTCCCATCCGTAATATTTGACAGTTCTGATTGTTCTAAATTGTTTATTGCTCTTATCTGCTCCAAGATCACAAGCATTATCTCAGGCTTCTTCATTATTATATTTTCCAATAACTAAACGTTTATAAGAATCATGATAATATTTTCATTTTTAATTTGATTTTTTCGTATCTTGTTCTCATAATATTTTCGATTACCGTCTCGAGCATCGATTGTTTTCGATTTAATTCGATTATTTTACGTTTCTTTAATTGAACGAAGGTTTCGAAACGTTTTGAACACATAAAAAAGTTTTAATTTTGTTATTAATTTTGTTTGTTCGTATAATAATTTAAACACACATTTACAAGACCAACTACGTTTTACAATTCTCCTATAACTGATATGAAATGTCTGCTCTTATCATGTATTCTATTTAAGTGGAGAGACAGCAGTTAATGTTGCTAATTATTTATCAAACATCAATCGTAAGTGTTGTTTACATCATTATGCGCCAATAATGTTTATAAATACGCGAACTATTACTACTATCAAATGTTATGTTTTATTTCACTGCTCTATCAGTACTTTGTATGTTAGTGTATTGTCAACTACATATCAAGTTATTGCATAGAGCTCTGTACCACGGCTAATTTGCAATGATTTTGTTTAAATTGACAAATTGATATATTGTCATATATTTTTACATCTCTATTCTTAGACGGGCAGCTAGTGCCTCAGGATGTTAAACCCAGGCTAATTTTAGCGTGCTGTGGGTGCTTTAGCGTGCTTCTACAGATTTTTTTAAATACTAATGTCAAAGTAGCCCATCGCCTCATTTATAAGAACAGAGTCTTGTGAGATTCTGGATTCTATTCTTTCTCTCTCTCTCTCTCTAGCTTTTAATAACTTATGTGATATGCGCTTTTTCCACAGCATATTCATACTATTTACATCTGAGTTTCTAGCGTTTAAGTTTCCATCTCTGAGAAATTTCATTTATTTAAATATGAATTTTATGACAGCTCTCAGTACTAAATTAGATAGGCATAGAATTCAAAATAAAACGAGATACCATCAATAGAAATAATGTAATTATAGATTTTATTCGACTTTCCTTTAGAAATGGTTACTTTCATTATAAATTGAAGTAGTATTTATTTATTTCCTCTCATCAGGCCCCAGAATCATTTTAATCAAAAATAATTTGGGAGCTTATGTTATCAGTATTTTTATAATATTAAGTATCAATGTAGGTAGTAAAGTAGTATCATATAAAGTAGCTTCTCCCGCATCTGTAAGCTTAGATGTTTTAACCTGCGCAACTGATTGTGATGCAGTTTTCACTATCTTTAATTTATTCCGGGTGGTTTATACTTTTAATACCTACTTATCCAAGCGAAGCAGAGCTACGTTAACAGTGCAAAAAGATATTCTCACTGCAAGTATACTACATTCGCGAGATTAATTACTTCGTCCAATCACGTTAGCTGCTAGTAAAACATCGACATGTAGAACATTATAAAACTAACAACACACGTCCATGTATTCCCCGAACAGATCAATATGCGTTGAGAATTCCAAACGAATAGCGTTTTCTCATAGCTTTCTTTACTATCGTAGAGCGCGCGCTAAATGGTTTGAGCCAAGAGCAATGTTTAGATAATAATTACAAACTGCTGTTAGCTCGTTTGAAATTTGAAATTATTTTAATTTACCTTAGGAATGTTTCGTTCTTGTCCATTCCAGTAATGAATTCTCATCCGGCTATATACAAATGTGAGCGGATATTTCTATTTCCAAAAACCACTGCTAAATTTCGGAACCATTGCTGAATTTCGGAGCAGTAGTCATTGCAAATAGCTTGAATAGCCGAAGTTTTAATTTAAATAATAATAATATTGATTGTTCTGTGAACTGAATCTATTTTCAGAATGAATATTTGTTTTTCATAAGCTGTTGCCCTCGTCTCTAGAAGGAGCCTATGTCATTCTCCGGACCTCTAACTATCTCCACACATCAATTAATTGCTCCATTTTGAGGTTAAAGAATTACGAACAAATAAAATAACAAACTGTGTTTACACTTTCACATTTATATTCGCACATTTATTGGAAGTATGGATTGATGCGCGCTCCTTAGTAATGGACAAGCTCTGAGAGTATTCATATCAATGTGATCTTCCGACGCGCTCCAGTTGCCAGATGCCGATGCACCAGTAACTGCACCTACTGTTATGATGCTGGCTATTATTTGTTGTACTGCGGGCGGCACATCAAGCGTGACAATGCTACTTGAGATATAACTGCTACAGTCGGATAATGAATTGACCGTACCGCGTCCAAAGTTAGACATAACAATGCTGCTATAAACGTTTAGTCTGTCGCAATAACTTATATTGTGCTTGGTCATAGATGTTGGATGTATATCTAATGCATCTTAAGACTATTTCGATACTAATACTGGTTGCACTTGATCATAGTCAATGCACTCCCTTAAAAGAAGTAATCTGCGGTGTCCACGATATGTGTTCAAATAAATCACCGACCTGAGTTTGAAATTCTATGCATATTATTGCTAGTGTGCACTACTACCTATTTCTAGTTGGTTCTAACAATTGAGAGAAATCATTTTATTTTTATTTTATTTTATTTATCATAGTCACATACACTGTCATTACACTTGGCACATTCTGATATTTACTTCTATTAGTCGGCTTTCTAGTTTCCTATATTGCCTCTTTCTTTTGTCTTCACAATGAAATGAAAATGAAAAATAATTTATTTGCTGCAACATAGTTATGATTACAGAGTAAACTTAAACTATTTAACACATATATTGCAGAAAGCTTACAAACTAGGTAAACCTGTGTATACCTGTATATGTCATTATCTCTTTGTCTCATTTCTATATTTGGGCCAAGATTCCCAAAAGTTGCATCTGGATCATCATAAATTTACTGCCTTATATTTAATTCTATGCTAAATATAGTTTAAAGGCGCACCTCGTTTGGATAGAAAGATGAATTAACACTGTCGTCACCTTGGGTACTAATGAAACATGCATCCTCATAAATTAATAATCACCTATGTCGTACTACTTAATAAACATAGACAATTTACTAACAAGACAACGTACTTCGCACAAATGGTCATAAATTACCATATCTATTGAATGGATTGACTTGAAACCATAGACCATAAATAAGGCCATAGAAAAGCCATCAGCTGTTTTTTAATGGCTGTGGAGGAGTAATTTAAACCCTCTTCTTGCTCTTCTTCTATGCCTGTTTCCTTTACTTGGGGTCGATCCTCCTCATTCTTAGACGCCATGACGTTCTGCTGTTGTTTAAAATCTCGTACACCAGAACATATAGGTATATCTACGTATACAGCAATATTTAAAAAAATATCGGATTCTAAATCCTGGTATCCACAGGGACATTAATATGGCGATAAAATCACGCGTCTTTGCCACTTCTGTGTCTTTATCCAGAGTTCTTTGGCCGTGTCGTCGACAGTCAGGTGGCATTCTAATAGATATAACCCCGCTTAGTTATGTAGGTCACTATTGTGTGCGGTCATGCTCGGGTTTACAATGCAGGTTAACGCGACCGGCTATTCGGCTAATATGGTCAATGGTTACATTGATGTAGTAATAGCCTTAACTGTTATGCTGTTTGTTACAAATCTACTGAAATTAGGCGTAACTTTTTAAACGGTTTCTGTTACTGAATATGAAACAACGATGTTAGCTACTAGAGTCATTTGCTTGCCTTGAAAATAATGTTCATGTGATATATTCTTTAGTCACGGGATATTATATAGCAGTTGCATGAACCCTTCTATTCAAACTTTTGATTTTTTTAATTTTGATCTGTACCAAAGAAATTTAGTGTTGTTACAAAAATAACATTTAAAGTGACGTAACATTAAGAAATATTAAATTGAAATATATTTGAGATCTTGTAAATATTATTCAACAAAACAAACAAGATGTTAGCACTGATAGGCCACTGTGATATAACTATGATACTGTTATTCAATAACAAGTAGGTGCTACAAACTTGATTTTAGATTACACCGCATTTCTTTCAATCATCGAGATACTCGTTTTCGACAATATAATAGAGATCATAATCCGAATACTGGCGCTGGCGCTTACTGGATCTAATACGCGTTATATAAAACATAATACTTTCGTTGCGAGTACTGAAACACGATCTTCGTATTGTATCAGTGATATGAATATTACCACATTTGCCACGCGAAATTTAGTTTTTGTAGCCCATCCAATTAATTTTCTCCTACTTTGACTTTCAATTGCATCAAGTTACATGTCATTAATATTAGAATTGTTTATATTGATTGCATTATACATTGTTATTTGTTAATTAGTCAGTGCATATTTTATATTGTGGCAATACTGGCAATACGTTATTGATTTGCTACTCTATTAAGCTATTCAATGAGAATAAAAGACGATATTTTGGCCTGTGTTTACGGACACTGCTTAGGCATGAGCCTAAGCAGTTGTATGAACAATCAACGGAACTCTGACTAAAACGATCTCTATTGGTTAAAACACTAATAACTTTAATTTGAACCTTCAAAAACGAGTCTACATCTTCTTGAAAGGCCGGCAACACTCTTGTGATACCCCTGTCGTTACAGTTGTCCATGGTCAGCGGTGATCGCTTACCATCAGGTGACCCGCTTGCTCGTTTGCCGCCCTATGTTATGAAAAAAACTAATATTATTTCTCATTGTTACAGATTATGTTCAGAGGCGGCGTCGTGGGCGGGCTGGACGCGCGTCGCGACGCCGCGCTCGCTCGCGTGCTTGTTCGCTTACAAGCGCGCGCGCGCGGACTGCTCGCTCGCCGGCGAGCGCAGCGTCTGCGCACACAACACACGGCCGCGCGGTGTGTCCAAAGAAATGTGCGTGCGTTCTTGGCGGTACGCGATTGGCCCTGGTGGCGGTTGCTCGTCAGGGTCACCCCGCTGCTTGCCGTGCATCGGACCGAGCATCGGCTCAAGCAAGCACAGGTATGTTGATATTTGTGAGAAGAATGCTTCTCACCTTAATATTTCTAATTAAATGTTCCCACCAAAAACATCTCATTTTTATGTAAGTAGGTAACTTTATATTTAACTCACAAAAAATGGACTGATTCAAAACCCAATTCTAAAGGCACACTTAGTATGCAAATGTTATAATTAAAAACAAAGCAATTATGTCTTTAAACTGGAGGCAAAAAGCAATCTTGGAGTTCCCAGCCCGAGACTAAATAATGAAATGGACGATAAAGTTGTGATTTAGTAATGTGACTTCTGTACAACTGACCCAACAACACAACAATATCATCAAAAATATGATTGGAGCGTCTTACACAATGTCACAATTGGCCCACTGGTCGCGGGTTATCTGGAGACCACTTGAGCACTTCCTGGCCGGCTGGGAAATGGGTCGTCGACCTGAGATGCGTCCAGATATGCATACTGATGCTTTGTTTACTTGAGGTTAGAAGTTCTAACTAAGAACTAATCGATAATTTGACGAGTTAGGTACAAATCATAGGAGAGTTAAAACGCAAGGCTCATTTTCAGTGTTCAATCTTATTTATGATCTGACAGAGCTCGTTCGAGAATATAATTTAATGTATTTAAAACTTACTGAATACAATTTAATTAAATATTCTTTAGGAACAGCGTTTATTTTAGGACACCAATTATTCCACTAAATATAAAATTGCACTAGCCATTTTTACACGCCGAGCGTCAAGCTCTGATGTGCATTACCCTCGACTCGTCACAATCGCGCCAGTTTCGGAACATAAAATTGTGTCTATTTTAAATTTATTTCATTTTTAAATCCTTTCATGTTGTTTTAAATTATATGCCACAACACCAAAACCTTGTAAATTAAAACCTTTAACGTGCGGGTAACGACTTCATTAAATTGTTATGTACATTTTATTTTTTATTTTATTTATTTAACTTTATTACAAAAAAAGTAAAAGGCGGACTTAAAGCCTGGGCACAGAATTAATATGGCTTGGGTCTTTTTATACCAGTCTACATTAATATTAAGTCCATGTAAACAAAGCATGATAATCTAACCGACCAGTAGCCTGAACACTAGAAGAGTAGGAAGCCAATCTAATCACAAGTTGATTATATTTTAATGATGCACAAGTAGATTGATGGAGCATGCCTCTGATAAGCTGATTGGAGTTTGTGCACGTTATATCTGATGTAAGAATTCGTGTCAGAGTTATGTGCGTCTTGATGACTGTACTGGTTTTCTTACATGATTTGTGTTTATTAATTTATACCTGTGTTCGCAAGAGGAATGTCATTATATAGAGACAAGAACATATTTCTTGTGCCCATTGGAGTAGTATTCCTCTAATATATTTGCCATAGACTTGTTATACACTTGCGTATAATAAGTCTATGGTATTTGAGCCTTTAATAAAACATTTTTGTAAATGGCCAAGGGGTTTAGACGTCTGGATTTCGACCTTCTTCGGTCAGTAGATCAATCTGACTAATGCACGGTCTTTTTCATCGACTAATACCTGCTTCCGGTAAAGGAAAAACTTATGACAAAACCTGCATACAATCTGACTGTTATTTGCTGTGTAATATGGCTGCTGTCGCTAGATGATAGACGTTAAATCTTGTGTAGACAATATAAAAGTAAAACCTAACGCCAGTGTGCCAAAACTCCAAAGGAAAAAACTGATCTATGAAACGGGGAAGCATTTTGATGGCCGACTATTTCCATCTCATTCATACCCGCAGTTCTTCACATTTTCCATCTCTATCGAATCCCAGTTTTGACATTTGTAGCGTACTCTTTTTTATATAAGATTCCTGTCTACTACAATGTAATGTGATTATTTAATTCACTTAGCATGACTAGAGTAGTAGGAATATTTCACACCCCGTTTCTATGAAGCGCCCGCCCAGTGGCGCTTCATAGAAATGGGGTGTCAAATATTCCTACTACTACAACTACAAATGAAACTGTATATCTGTGAACACGTTAGTGACACGTCAATGTGTGCGTTTTCATAGTCATAGCGTCCATATACACACAAGAATGAGGGAGGGTGCGGGGGGGTGCCATATTGCGGGAGGGGCAGGGAGTTTCCTTTCTGTACGTAGTACTTATATTAATTCGTGACACCAATGTTAACGATACTTGACTCAAAAAGAAGAGGCAATGATTTAGCTAATCTCTTGCAAGCAGTCATAAAAGGTAACACGTATGCGTTGTAAAATTTTGATTTAGGTCGTATCGTATTCATTGCAATCACATAAAATTAGTCACGATTTGTAAAGTCTAATGGCAAATTACGTGATAGGTCATCTAACACGACTTTCTGTCTGGTTCGGACTTTCGTGTAATGAAATTAGTTGTGACCACACTGGCACACTAGTTCTACTTATTAATCAAAAATTGGCTCAATAATTACATATCTTGTGACCGTATTTAAGATTATTTTGGTATACCAAGCTGTGGCAGAAAAATCCACAATTTAATAATTTTTAAAAATATTTTTTTGCCTGTTTATCGACATGACTGATATATCCGTGCCAAATCACAGGTATATATTTGACAGAATAACATGGTAAGTTTATAATGATTGTTGGTCACGGACCCCTAAATCGTAAAGTCACGATAATATCAATAAATCAATAACGGTCATCGGTCACAAAAACAGCATCGGTACGTGCAACAATCTTTTACATTTTGAGTTGAATTTGATATTTTCTGTTTTTTTTACTATTATTGTGAAGCCGTTTAACGGATAATGTTCACTAAGTTTAAAGATCAATGACGTTCATATTTAAAAAAAAAACCTGATGACGCAATTTACGGTTGTTGACTTTCGGAAAAAGTAGCAAGACAGAAATTATATCCGAAAATAAAATATTATCAATAGATAGAGAGTTTTTACAATGAATTTTACTTAACCGTTATTAAATGGATGACCCCAAAGAAATTATACTAGAGAGGGATGTAGGTACAGTAATGTACGAGTATATTGAATCACTTCAAAAAAATATGACTATTAATAAATTATTCCGAATCATAGATAAGATGTTACAGATTACACAATTTTTTATTAAGTAGGTACGCTAAATAGCATCTGTTAAGTATATGTAAATTAATAAAATTATAGTTTAGATAGACCCACCTAATCTAAGTTAGATAAATGGTTTTAATATTTTAGCTTGACATTACAAATCTGACGCCCACAAGCAAAAAGTCGCTACGTATTTGGAATGGTAGCTGGTTAGTTTTTTGTATATGGAAAAACTTAGAAGATAAATGATCCTATTATAATTAACTGTGTCGAAATTATGCATAATATTTTTGGCTTCTGTTTTTGTTATGTAATCTGGCAAAAATGTTTCTTCATATAAATCTACATACCTAATTACATTAAGTAGGTACCTATCATATTTTTCTCTCTGCTGACCACAGTGTTCTGTTTATTTATGTTTATAGCTCATCTTAACCAAATGTTACAACTTTAGTAATAATGGTTTACCTAGTGTACAAGTTTCCTGATGGTTGGCGCTCAAATTTCAACGACTGCAAATTTCCAAGTTCGAACATCACTCACTTCACTGTATGTGTAGACCATGGAATTGCCATGGAACTAATAGCTAACGTATGTATTAGATCTATGGTGTAATAATCAGAAATAAAAAAGGTTGTCTTTCCAAATCAACATTAATTTCCTCTCAGTCTTCGAACTTGAACTTTAGAACCACAAGGAAGTAGCTATCATCTGTATTAAATTTAATTCCCACGCACCATACGAAGTACGAACTGATTCAAGTTTTAAAATGGGAATTCCATAAAAAGACTCCCAAATGTGAGAGCCACCCGCGTCGAACGACACATTGCTTTGATATCATTTTTTATTTCTTTTGTTTTTCTTTTCTTTTTTTATGACGTAGGCATAATGTATTGACGTAGGTTAGTTTAAAAACTGTGGTGTCATATCATATCACAGTCGTGGGACTTGCTTGTGGTATAGTATGAACTAATACATTACGTGTAATGTGATCGTAGTGTCTTATGACTTTCTGAGAACTAAAAAATAAGAACTGTCGTGAAATAAATAATGAATATAGCTTAAGCATATAGCCACGTTGGGATACTTCGTGATTTTAAACAAAATATTTCCCAAAATAGTTTAATTATACTACTACTGATTTTTGATACGGATACTCACGCGTCTTGTTAGCCGGATTTGCCGACTAGTTTAGACTAGCTAACAAGACGCGTGAGTACCTATCCGTATCAAAATCATTATGACTATTTCTCACGTTAGTTTTAATCAAATTATACTACTACTGCTATTTTTCCTAAAATGGCTACTTTAAAAAAAAAAAAAATTTATTAATTTAATTTATTATTTATTTATAAAAAAAAATCAACCGCTAAAGGAACTATAATGTGGGGTGAAAGTTTGTTTGAAAAAAACATACAAGATACTTTTTACCGCAGGTGGAGCCGCAGGCATTAGCGAGTTCCTTATATTATATTTTTTCGTTTACTAAGTATAGGGCTTGTAGTTATACTACTATGGTGGCACAGTGTCGCAAAATAGATCTATTCTTCCGACACTAAATAATGCATCTTTATAATATACTAGCTGTCGCCCGCGGCTTCGCCCGCGTGAGTTTCGCTTAGATGAAAAATCTCTTCATCAGATGTTCCAGATCTTAAATTTTTATACGTCAGCAGAAAATGCTCATCAGGTTGAACGACTTTTAATAAGGCGCCATTTCCATATATGTTTTAGTGTAGCTGGTCTCTTGCAGTTCTTCATCAGATGTTCCAGATCTTCAATTTTTATACGTCATCAGAAAATGCTCATCAGGTTGAACGACTTTTGTTGAGGCACCATTTCCATATTTCTTATAGTTTAGCTGTTCTGTTAAGGTTCTTCATCAGGTGTTCCAGTTTTCAAAATAAATTATAGCCTAAATGTTGCCTTGGCTTAATAGCTAAACAACAAAAAAAGTTTCATTCAAATCGGTTCAGTACTTTCGGCGATTAGCGTGATCATACATACAGACAGACAGACAGACAAGAAATTCCAAAAAACATTTTTTGCTTTCTATTATTCTATTTAAGTGTCCCTCTATCCATTTCAGTCAAAAATACTAAATGTACAGACAAAATATTTTTACTGTTTTATTATATGTATAGATTATAATTAAGCATCTTATATTTATACTTAGTACAAATATAAGATGATACGAACTATTTATTTAGCTTTTACCAAGTGGTGGTCTAAGCTAAATTAATAGTTCGTTATCTGCAGCGACGGAGAATGGCGCCAATGCAATGTTTAGCGTCATATGTTATCTATGCGACTCCGCTTTGCACATATGTACATGCTAATTGCTGAGTCCAACCAACCTCGCCGATAACAAATTATACATTTTTAAACGTTCTTACTATGCGTGATTTTGCTTCGATTAATTAAAAATGAGAAATTAATTACATTATTAAATTAATTAATTGGAGAGATCTGTAAGGATCGTAGCGTGCCTCCCCCACGAGAAAAAGGCGTGATAATATGTATGTATGTTTGTAATTAAAAATAAACGAAAATGAAATTAATTAAAACCAAATACCTACTTTATTTTATAAATAAAATTCTTTTGAAATAAAAAACTTTCTACCTATCCTTCTTGTATGGTCAATACATGATACCGAATGTTATTTGTTATTTTTTTAAAGAACCCTTTTACTGATTCGACTAACCAAGTCTAAGTATAGTACCAGAGATCACCATTATATCATTGGTGATATAAATCCACGTAAAAAGCGCAGAAAATGCGTTTTATTTTATTTTAAAATTGAGAGAGAGATATTATTATGGCGACCACAAATCGCAGCGATTTCCGCGCACGCGCTCATTTTGATGCGTGCTATAAAGTGGTTGTGATTTAGTACAGGATGCTGCTAGCAATAATTATAAGTGCAGAAACTGAATGTACCTTAGTGCTTTGAAACCTGCGCAAAGATAAATTCTTTCCGTTTACTTTCGACATCAGCCGGCATACTACTAATACTAGATGATTAGGTGTATATTTACACATACACCTAATGATCTAGTAAATAATACTGATGTAATCTATACATATAATAAAACAGTAAAAATATTTTGTTTTTTTGACTGAAATGGATAGAGGGAGACCTAAAAAGAATATTAGAAAGCAAAAATATTTTCTTGGAATTTCTTGTCTGTCTGTCAGTCTTTCTGTCTGTCTGTCTGTCTGTATGTATGTACGCGTTTCACGCAAAAACTACTGGACGGATTTGAATGAAACTTTTTTGTTGTATAGCTATGAAGCCTGGGCAACATATAGGCTATAATTGATTTGAAAACTGGAACACCTGATGAAGAACCATAACAGAACAGCTAAACTATAAGAAATATGGAAATGATACCTTAGCAAAAGTTTATCAATCTGACGAGCATTTTCTGTTGACGTATAATAGAAGATCAGGATCATCTGATGAAGAACTCAGCTACACTATTACATATATGGAAATGGCGCCTTAGCAAAAGTTGTTCAACCTGATGATCATTTTCTACTGACGTATAAATATTGAAGATCTGGAACATCTGTTCCCAGTCATCAACATATATTCCCGAGGGACACGGGATAACGGCTGAAATTTTGAGTACTGGAGTTTAGGTTACTACGAAGCGAAACTCACGCGGGCGAAGCCGCGGGCAACAGCTAGTATTGAATAAGGCTCTCGAGTACCTACGTTAAAAATGGCAAAATCTAATTTTCCCTCTGCCTAAATTTTCTCGTGTTGTATGTACCTACCTAATAAGTTGTTAAAAATTATGATGATTTAAATATAAAACCTGGTCTTTGACTTCCGCTATAATAAAAAAATATTTTATGATCAGCTCACGAGTACAATTATGTGCATAATATATGTTTATAGTGCAGTATTAGATAACAGTCTAGTGGTAAATAATCTTTATATAGTGTGTAGAGCCTAAGAGTACGATGTTTACAGCAAATAGGCCATTTAAAATCATTTTAAAAGCAAGTTTATTAGATACTCTTAAAGCGAGCCGATAGGTTGAGAGCAGGCTATTATTTAATAATTTACTCAACTAATAAGATTTTATTAAAGAGTCAAGTATCAAAATATTTTTAATTTGTAATTAAATATAGATGAGATTAAAAGTTATAATGTAAAATAACAAGTAGAAAGTCCAATTTTTATATTATAAAAAAAACTTTTACACATACTCGTGTGAGTCAAATAAATAGAATCACTTCTAGTAACTAAATGTATAATTTGAGGGTTAATGCCGAAAACGTCCGAACTATTCTGAATAAACGATCACATGGTAATCTCTGTCTAGTCTCACGACTCTTGGCTCTGTCTACCCCGCAAGGGATAAAGACGTGATTCTGTATAGCTAGTGAGAAAGAGGAAATCGAATGTTGTGCATTCAGCAATCAAGATGTTAATGTAGATGCTTAGCCTAGAATCCACCGGCAATAAGGACGCACGACGACGACGCCGCTAATCGGATCAATGTTGTGTTAATAACAGTAGAATAAGGCTGTGAATTTATTATGTAACAACGGGCGATAAGCGGTTTGTTTGATGATTTTGGTGTGAAATTTTAGTACAACAAATTATGCGTACTCTTACATGTCATCATGAACTAGTAGAAATAGTCCATGATATGTGAGAGAGTATGTCTCTAAACTCGTAGAAATTTTTTTAATGCCATACCTAAGCGCATCTATCATAATTCATTGATTCTACATGTTAGTGTTAGGGGATTATCCGATGAGATTTTATGCCACCAAATCCAATTATTTACGTAGATACGTTTTTGGGTTTCAGTCTAGCTCATAATGTTAACTTATTTTCTACTGAACATTGTAAAGATTGTTACCTGTTGTGTATGCCATAATAAATAAAATATGTGCGTAAATTGAAGTTTTAAGTTGATATAATCATTTGATATGCTGACGCATTAAGACATTCGTGCTCTGCTTCGGAATTTGTAATTTTGCAATAGACGTTTTAGGAAGTTGTCAATCTACGAAGTTGTCGTTCTCAGCCTGCGAGGAATTGTTATCGCCACAAGAGAAAAAGTGCCTATATTAATAACTACAAGGCACAAATTATTAATTCAATTTTTATTATTATGTTTTATTCCAACCGCTTAGTCCGCTACCGCTCATCAACGTGAACAAGCACACACAGTAGTCGCGGGAAATTGCGGATCGCTTCCCACGAGAGATCGTGTTTTTTTGCTGACCATATAGGGCTGAGTGATTGAGTGGCATCGGCTGCTTATAGATTCGATTCCGGTTGTGCAAGTAACGACGCGGCTAGAAAGTGCAGCCGGTGTGTTTTTCGAAGCGAATAGGATACGTGGACGATGTAGTCGGCATATGTAGAGGTCTAGCGCACTACACACCAAAGCCGCCGACCCGCCGACACAGCCCGCCGACACAACCCGGCAGCCTATATGAATAGAATTATATCGGCAACACAAACAAAAAAAAAAGTTGCCGACATAGGTCGGCGGGTCGGCGACTTTGGTGTGTAGTGCGCTTTACAGTACTAATATGGGCCCGGAACTTTACTCTCGTGCTAATTTCGGGAAATCCTCTTACAGTGCTCCCCCTACATTTCGTAAGGAACCTACATGCCAAATTTCAGCTGAATTGTGTATATTTTACGGGCAACTTGATAAGTCTGGTCCCTATGAATAGTGACCAGCCTGTATACATAATGCCCATGTCTCATGGGCAATTTGATTAAAATGTCATGCCTAATCACTTTACCCGGTCAGCATGAATAAGGGCAATTACGTGTTGGGCAAATTAATACAACAAATAAAATGAAGTGTTTTTGTTAGTAGATAATCTAGAATAAGTATAGTATATTTGTTAGTTTACTTCAGGCGGTCGAACTTGCGTGTTTAGTGGGAAGGGGGGGTGCAGGGAGGCGCAGCCCCCCTTTTCGGGGGGGTCGCCCCCGCTATAAAACCATTTAATTTAAACAAAATCGTAGCTTAGTTAGGTAAGGTTAGGCTTGTGACCACTCATAGCGGAGCGAGCGAAACGAGCGGAGCTTCAAACTGCTGCTTATTTATTAAATGGACCACGGGCTGCCGGGCATTATAATACGGATCGGTCTAAGTAATTAATTTATCAAATAGCCCGATGCTCTTGGGAACTATTCATAATGCCCGGTCCTTATTAATACGGCCCTGTTAATCAAGTTGCCCGTAACATATATATTGATAAAGAGAGTAAGACCTACGTAGTAGTGAGTTTCCTGATGACAATGATTGCAGATGCTGATACAATGCAGGAATGATCTTTCACTAGTCGACTAAGTAGTTACAGGTAGAGATAGGTATATCATTTTTCTTTAATCACAACAATAGTATCTTCAATTCTCACTCTAGTAAAAGTTATATTTTTACCCCTGTTACGTAGAGGAATATTATGATTACTAAACATGGTCATTAATTTAATGAATTTAAGCCAAACTAGATGAAAGGTGCAGAATTTATCTAAATATCCTGACTACTGTACCAATTTAAAGTTTAGTTTTACTTTTTTTTACTACTAAGAAAACACACAGGAGCACCATACCTATTTTCAAGCTATAACAAACCAGTTTATCTAGTACGGAAGCTACAGTGCCACAGGCCAGAAAATCAGCACCCTTCTTTTTTCCAAAGGGGTATAAACTAACAAAGCAAATAAACCCACATAAATCGATACTTTCGAGCCGTCACATTAGTCTGATGAGCATCGCTGATGAGGTGACGATCGCGTGCTTCACGCTCCGCTTCCCAGGGCGAATCAGCAAACAACAAATAATACAGAATGAGGAATTTCTAACCTCACTCTAGATAGCTTCAGGGCCGTTTGACACCTCTCTCTCTTTGTCTTACAATGAATTATGATAATTAACTATGAATATCCATACTAATATTATAAATGCGAATGTTTGGATGTGAGTTTGTGAGTTTGTGAATTTGTGAGTTTGTGAGGATGTTTGTTACTCAATCACGCAAAATCTACTGGACGGATTTCGCTTGACGCACATAGGCTACTTTTTATCCCGGGAAAAAGCACTGTTCCCGTGGGAAATTCACGCGGGCGAAGCCGCGGGCAAAAGCTAGTTTAAAATAAACCTTATATGGTTCATTTTTCGGTATTTAGGAAATGGATCAAATTACGATACTTCAACTTCAACCATTTTAGACCTCCTGATGACGATTTTTTTTTTATTGCTAGCAAAATTTTAAAGGATACAATGAAATCTATACTTCTGTGACCTCTATACTGTGTCGTTAATACTCACAATGTGAAGAAATAGACCGTGATCCAAGGTCTGCACCGTAGATCAATGGCGTGGTAGATTGGCAGGGCATTGATCAAACGACAATGGGGGAAAATGCGTCGGTTTTCTCACATTTACTTGCTATGATGTAAAAAATTACTTTTTCTGGGGCTTAAACTTACTTTTGTTGAGTTCAGAAAGTTTAGTCGTTGCCAATGGAACTGAAATTATTATTACAAATTTAAAACGGTTGTGGTGTAAGAAATATTTTATGTTTCCAACGCAATTAGTTATTAAACACGGGCTAAATGCTATGAAGTTACGTTAATAAGGAAGTGTCTAAGGCAAGTGTCGAGAGGCTACACACATAACATAAATTCCTAAGTGCAAGTGCAGAAATTATCCAGATTACAGATAGATACCTCTTAAAATACTCATCAAACACATTCTCACTGACACACACTTCTCATCACTCACAGACACAGCCAGTATTATAGGTTAAATTTTATTTTTTCAAATGGCTCTTCCTAGACATATAAAATATATCGAATTGGACAAACTTCTCATTTTGTGTAAATCATTTAAAAAAAGGAAGGAGAGAGAGGCCTTTGCTCAGTACTGGGACATTGATGGCTATTAAATCAATTAAAAAATGATATTTTATTAAGATATTTTATTATATATTATATTGTTATAGACAGTGTTAGAAAACACAAAAATTCAACATTTTTCTTTGCTTTGTTATTCAACTTTTTTTGCATTAAGTATATTTTCACCAACAACTGTTTTTGGCGATTTTTTCCAGGAGAAATAAATAAAAAAAATGTATTTCAAGAGCTTCATCAATAAATCGATATCTCTAACTCGGCTGAAGCTATATCATTAACATCAAACGTTCCTAGTCAGAGCGCCCATTTTACGAGTTCCGTATCTGTCAGTGGCTATAATCTATGGCACATGTCAGACTCGTAATAAAAAGGTAGTTTGCAACCGTACAGGTTCTGCGGTACACCACAAACATCCTCCGAGCCGTGGCTCGGTGGAAAAACTGAAACCCGAAGCCAGAGCTCATTGCGCAATAACTAGTATGTTTATAGCCGATTGGATGTACTCTCTGAAATTAATAGGTACTATTAAAGTTTTCATTACCTGCATGTTTTCTTATACTAGACTAGTTGTTGCTCGCGGCTTCGACCGCGGCAAAAAGTCGCCTGTGTCACTCCAACCCGCCAATATCCATCGCTCCGTTTTGACATGAAATAAGGACTAACAAATAAAGAAACGCACTTTCATATTTGTAATATATTTATGGATATGGATAATTCCCGCGCCATGGCTCATGTTATGGGATCTTTTTATTAATAAATCGTTGGTTGGGCTTTGTTTATTCTTTAAACTTCTACGATCATCGAAACGCAAGAACCAAGTATTGAAGAATGTTTCACTTCTGCAAATCCAAGTGTTTGTGGTTTTAAAAAAACAAAGTTTGTCTCAGTTCATCCATAGAATTTCTCTCTAAATGCTTTAAATGTGCATGTGCATTCTATCAAATTGCCCCTCTGTGTGCTAAGACTAAGACACATCTCTCTAGTTCTATAATGCAAGTCATTAAGAAAAGACTATCTAACTAAACGGACTCAACACGTACTCGTCACCGACTTGTCACTTATCACTTCCCCTCTAATAGCACAGTAATCCGCTAATTACTACATACTTCATCCTCGGTAATCATCCGGTATTCTTACACTGCAATCTAGCCAGGGTTGTCGCGTTTCAATTATTCCCTTTTCTTTCGTGCGTGATTGCTGCTTATGTTATGGCTATTTGCTACGCAAGTGTTCATTATATCTTTAAATCGCTCAGCGTATATGATTAGGTGGGATTTATATCACGTGAGGAAAAGTCAATTTTATCTCTTGTTCTGAACGTTTGCTTTATTTACTAACTAAACGTGAAATAATCTCAACGAAACATAAAATCTGTTAAATTTATAACATGTGATCAAAGTGCTATCCCTATTTGTTCTTAACCATTGACAAAAAGTTAATTATCTTTTTGCGTTCGGCCACTGCACTTCCGCATAGTTTTATTCGTCGATGCACCACGTTGAATTTCATTACAATTTATGATGGAATTTGATTAACCACAGAGATTAGAAAATCACGAGTCTTGGACGCTTCTATGTATTCGTATTTCTTTGGACTAAAGCTAGACATCAGCATATAACAATAATATTGTTGGTTGAGTATTTCTTACCTTAGTCCCTTAGTTCCTAAGCTTTGTTCACTCACCTACTTCTTTTTTGGGACAATTTAAAATAGAAAAAAATATGTAAGTATGTAACTTGTTTATGTAAGTAACTAAAAACACTTTATTGCACCAAAAAATTAAGGATTGTAACATTGTGACTATTGTTTAGTCAGATAAGTTTGAAAAACTTACTTCTTTACTTCCAAAATATTTTGTCATCCTGCCTGAGCCAAAGCTAACTAAGTAGACGAACACTTAGGTACGCGGAGTATTTACTTTCATATATTTAAGATCACCATTACAAGTCAAATATCAGCTGATTATGGAAATAATTTAAATCATGCACCGTTTATTAGTTGGATCTTTTCGCGCCATTTATTTCATTTGATGCGTGTTTTCGCGCCGTCAACACGCGACCATCACGCTCCGCCTGAAGCCGGATTTTTACAATATCTTTGAATTCTATGATGCTTTTTCAAGTTTTGTCTATATTCTAGCTTTTTTCCTCGGCTATTTCACCCCCTTCGGGGGTGGAATTTCCAAAGTTATTTTCTTAGTGCTCTTTTACGCTATATAAAGAACCTCTTCCGCCATTGTGCATTAGCCGTTAAAATACATATTGTATTCCTGTGTATATTCATGGTGCAATAATGAGTTACTTACTTTCTCCACAGCCTCTGCCCTTTCTTTATCTATACATATAATAAAACAGTAAAAATATCTTGTCTGTACATTTAGTATTTTTGACTAAAATGGATAGAATACTAAAATTTTTGGAATTTCTTGTCTGTCTATCTGTATGTATGTATGTACGCGTTTCACGCAAAAACTACTGGACGGATTTGAATGAAACTTTTTTTTTGTTGTATAGCTATTAAGCCTGGGCAACATATAGGCTATAATTCATTTTGAAAACTGGAACACCTGATGAAGAACCATAACAGAACAGCTAAACTATAAGTAATATGGAAATGGTGCCTTAACAAAAATCGTTCAACCTGATGAGCATTTTCTGCTGACGTATAAAAATTGAAGATCTGGAACATCTGATGAAAAGCTCCAAGAGACCAGCTACACTATAACATATATGCAAATAGCGCCTTACCAAAAACCGTTTGACCTGATGAGCATTTTCTCGTGACGTATAAAAATTGAAGATCTGGAACATCTGATAAATAACTTCAAGAAACCAGCTACACTATAACATATACGGAAATGGCGCCTGAGCAAAACTTGGTTAATCTGATGAGCATTTTCTGTAGACGTATAAAAATCGAAGATTGGAACACAGGAAACAGTTTGGAACACAAAAAGACTTTTCATCTAAGCCAAAGACACGCGGGCGAAGCCGCGGGCAACAGCTAGTTACATATATTTTTCGTGCCGGTTGACTGGAAGAGATCCCTTCATGGGTTAAGTCCGCCGTTTCCATTTTCTGGATTTATGTAATTTATCACAAATTACATAAATCCAGAAATTATTATTTATGTTATTGTGCAATAAAGTTGTTGCAACAACAACAACTCTACTCTTTGCATTGAAAGTTTCAACGTTCAGCGGTTTCGTCTCTGCGTTGTTATATATCGATTAGTCAACGTCCAATTTTATTAATTCTCTACCAGTTCAGCGATTCGGTAATCTAGATCAAACTGGTTTATTTATTTTGATGGTCTAAAACCGGAATCCGATCACATAGGTATTCAACTCAAATTTCTTCACGCGAAGACGAATATTAATGCAAAAGCCAGTATTAATCAATAATCATATAAAAACTACTATACGAGAATTGCATAAATTGATAACGAATATTGTAGAAATCGATTTAATAGACACTTATGAGATCATTATACGGCTGCCGAGTGTAATAAATATTAGCAATAATTGAAAAGTAATAAAATTACGTCTCTGTATCTATTAATAAACTGTATTTATCTGTTGAATCGTATAATTAATCCTTCATCATACGTCCATTGACCTCTCGCAAATATTACGAATGCAGACTCAGTCTATCTCCCTCTAGGTATTAATTAGCTAGACTCTAAATATTTATTAGTTATATATTTTATTAGATTACTCTTTTAATTTATTCCTTATAGTCCAGGAGATGGGATTGCATTTGAACAAGTCATTTAATATCGACTGATAATATAATACATAACACTCACACATAGGGATTTAAACTGGGGATTCCTCCACTCATAGGCGATGGGCTAGCAACCTGTCACTATATCTGCATTTCTATTTCATCAAAAAACCCACTATTCGGTATTCAGCTAGCGTGGCCTTCGAGAATCACGACTCTTGGCTCTGTCTACCCCGTAAGGGATAAAGACGTGATCTTATGTATGTATGATAATAATAACAGTAACAGTTTTCCACAATTACATCACAGCACAGCTTTGAGCCTCCATCAACCTGTGGAACCAAGTGTCATTATTATCATACAGCTTGATTTGTGGGTGTATGTGTGTGTGAAAACGTCTCAGACCCACCGTACCACAGGTCATACCACTGGTGGTACGGTGGGACTTTAAAAGTTAAACGGTACCACCAAGGGTGTAACCAATGACGCTGATGTTGATAACCAATTGACAACTAGAAAATTAAAATAGGCATTTACTTGTAAAAAATGCTATTTATCCAGTGCCTAAGACTTCGCTACTGAACGTCGATGAACATTAGTTCTAAAGTATGCGAGTACGATGTACGTTACTTCTAAATTATCCTAGTAGGTACTACGTATTCCAGTGCTGAAGTGGTGGCCAAGTGGTAATGACACCCGCCTGAGGTCGGTTAGGACCCGGGTTCAAATCCTACCTGAGTCACATGAGTTTGTAGACCAGACTCATGTATGGTGGTTTTCTCACCACTTGCTTCTGGTGAAGGAAAACATCGTGAGGGAACCTGCACATTGGCTATTTAGTTTACTGGTGTGTATACGGCTACTGCCACTAGATGGCGGTGGTCGTAAAAGTCATGTCAGATGCCTTTAGGCGTCTTGAATAAACACTGACACCAGTGTTAGCTCGATAAGAAAGAAAGAAGCGGAGCGAAGTATGAAATTTCGATTTGTGGTAGTTCTAAAATATGCTTATTTATTGGTCATCATTATTAGATAAGGTATTACCTTTTATTTAATCTACTTCTTTATGCACTTCTTTTATCTAAATATTTTGTGTTGTTACAGGAGGAGCTGGAAGCCCTACGGTCTAAGTTGGAGAAGGTCGAGGGAGAACGCACACATTACAAGAGCGAGACGGAAAAACTTGAAACTAAAGTGAGTACCTGTACTATTTTTTTTGTAATCACTGAATTGTGAATTAATGAGATGAATTTACTTATATCTGACACGTTGATGGACACTCGACGAGATACAAAAGAAATTGTATTGTTATGACTGCTATAGCAGACTTGTGACCTGTGACCGTCAACGTTAGGCATAATAGGTTGAAAACGGCTCTCCCGCTTGAGACATCGTAGAGATCGTATCTCTCTCTCTCTCTCTCTCTCTCAGCCGAAAGACGTCCACTGCTGGACAAAGGCCTCCCCCAAGGATTTCCACAACGACGGTCCTGCCCGCATCCATGCGCATCCCGCGACCTTCACCAGATCGTCGGTCCACCGAGTGGGAGGCCTGCCAACACTACGTTTTCCGGTTCGTGGTCGCCACTCAAGAACTTTTCTGCCCCAACGGCTATCTGTTCTACGAGCTATGTGCCGTATACGTAGATACGTATACGAAAAACACAATATAGGGCCAAATAATTATTCTAGATAAACATTTCCGCGATATGTATTTATCCTTAAAGTTCAAAGAAAACTTTACAATCATCCGGGGAAAAACTAGTCGTAGTTCATAAAAGCAGTGGGAATATGAAAGCAAACTTCAAGTATTTATCTTTTGCTCGTAAATTTCGGTAGGAAACGAATACCTTCCCCGAATCCCAGTATCCAAGAAACGAGTTATGCCTGTAGTTAACCTACATAATCACAATATATCTCAATACTACATTTTTTCTCTTTTGTTCTACGCGTTTCGCCTGAACATATAAAAAGAAAAATAAATAATGTTCAATGAATTTCTTTCGACATTTCTTCTCAGCAGATGTCGTTCCGAAATGCTAGTAGTTTGTATGCTTTTAAATTAATACAATTTTGTAATTAATTTTGACGCGAAAAAGTGCCTGAAAAGGTATATTTTCAATAAACAAATTTAGATTTTGAAGGGTTGATACCTTACCCAGCATCCACTAACCGAGCAAAACCCTACAAAGTAATAACTAAAGTATGTAATAAGTTTCTTTAGCCTGCATCTAATAATCTGTGGTCTGGTCATTAACCATAGATTTCTTGCGGAGACCGGGTCCAACACAATAAAACCTCAATTATGGCCGGTCAGACAGGATCGCGTCCGGTGCCACCGATCTTAATGATTTTACTGCTCGCAAAAACTATACTTATGCATGTTTGTCATTTACAAGTGTATATCGAAACTTCATTAGCAGAAATATTTATTACTAGCTGCGTCCCTGAGAATTCTTTTTGTGGGAATTTCACGTCTCTACGTTTTTACTTTTTAACCGACTTCCCAAAAAGGAAGAGGTTATATGTTTCGATGTATGTATGTTTTTTTTTATGTGTTTCTAACGTTGTTTTATTTCCAAGCGAATGTACCTTAGTGCCTGTGTCGTACTATAAGTCCAAGACAGAAATCAAATTGCAATTCAAGAAAATACATTTCAAATACCTCTTCATACCACCTTGCTTCCATACCGGTTGATCTACCAACAAAAAAAACCAGTGTCTTGAAAGTCGAAGTTTTATGGCGTGAATACAACAAAATAAAATAAGTACATTTAACATTATTTTAGCCGGTCATTTTTTCATGTCTTTTAGATCCAATTGAAAAATTCTCGTTTATTAGGTCGCAACAAAAAATATGTATTGTGATACTTTTTATAACTTTGAAAATTACTAAAATACGTCGTCGATGATGAAGAATCGATACGTTTATCGATCGATTTGATAAGCAGACGATATTAAATCGAAACAATAGTCTGTTATGAAGTTAAACAAATCAAGAATTCATTCGTGGGTAACGAACCACCTACATTTCAATGCTAGGCTAGGTCTCCTTGAGATGTAGTAAGTCCTATCCAATCATCTTAGCAGTGTCTGTTTGTCATTCGAACGATACACTGCAAATTATTTTGCGTTTTGTTATTAATTTCATGGTATGTGGCCAGTGACAAAATTATGAGAAATAAAGTCTTATGAAATGGCAGCGTTCCAAGTTCAATTGGCGTTATCGCTTCATCTAAAATTTCAGTGCCAGTGTTACAACCAACTAATTTAACAACATGAAGTTATGCGTGATTGTAGCTGCTTCAACGTGACAATATGCACGTATGTAATAAGTAGATATTCTGCTGCACTTGTGCGTTTATTTGCACAGACTTATTTTACCCGGAGGGTTGGTTTCTGTAGAGATTGTAGGGCTAATCTAAGTCCATCTAATTTGATTTCATCCCTAGGTCTCTAGCCATGTGCCAAATATAAAAATCCAATCAGAAAACATCCAAACACAAAAACAATTGATATTTTGAGAAAAAACAAAACATGCTAATCCCACTCTTGCGCCGTGTCCGACTAGAGTTAAAAAAAGCTGTTGTCAAATTTGATTTCGTCATCGTTCCTTGACCGCGCACGAATATGTTACAGCGCTCTTACATAACTCTTTTCCGCGAATGATTCACTCTACGTACTGAAACTTTCTTTGCTGACGAACTTTCAAAGCTTTGACAAAAGTTTTTATCGAAAGATTTTACGAGCATTAATCATTATCTCGAGTCGAAATGGCAAAAGTTAGATTTTTTCGACCAATATTTGGCCACTTCCACCGCCCTATCGTTGGCTTCATTCAGGTCCTCCAAGGTACTGGAGGAAGGGCAGTTGGGGCAGGTGATGAGCCACGGATTGGACGGCTCCACCCACAGTCACAAAAGATTATAATTGAGATAGAGCATTAATAAAATAGACACATTGAAACTACAACGCACCCAGAAAAAAACATCATCTGCATTACCTTATCCCATTATTTGGGATCGGCGCAAAATGTCTTAATCTCCTGGTCCTGTCATGCTCACACCATCCCCAGCACCTTCATATCATCCCTAAAATAGTCCATCGTTTACCTTCATATTTAAACCTCTTCTGAAGTAGAAAGTCTTCTCTCCTCACGTGTCCAAACTAAAGTGATTCGGTTACCGCTGGAAACCGAACAAAGGCTCTTCATGACGCAAGGGTGTGGTGACCACTGAAAATCCATTGATCTCCTCTTATAATCTCATTGCATATTGTAATGAGCGCCAGTATAACAGGATAATTTCCTTAGGAAACACCACTCTTCAGAGCTAGATGAGGTTTGTATTTGTAAGTGCAAATACTATGTAAAATGTGCGAAGTTTGAACAGTTAATATAGGTACGAGTACATTTGCATTATTACCTACTACTATACAAATTGTAAAATAATAAAAAACTTAATAAAATTGATCTGTGAATGAATATGTATTTTCAGTAGTAGTCATGATAAGACATACTTGCGCGCTTATCCGTAGCTTATTCGCGATCTAGTGAAAGAGTGATTTCTTCTCTTTACGAGGCCTTTTACAGTTTGATAATAAAAAGGAAAATAATTCCACTTGTTTCCGAAAAGTGTTTGCTGTCTCGCTTTCACCGACCAGCTGGTTTCTGATGATGATGACTGTACTCTGGCGTTACTGATGACAGAATTATGTTCCATTACAGTAATGAAATTCATTAAAACTTTCGATGTGTTTGATACACTCAATTAATTTATATATCTTTGCTTCGAAGCAGTTTATTTATTTTTTTTTTATGTAGGTACGTAAAATGGAATGGATATAAATGGACAGAATTTAATTCGCCTTCGTACAAAAGGATAGTTACTAGTAAGATTGTTGTAAATTTTATTTATTTTTTTAGGTTGTAGCTATAAATAGTGATACCGCGTGTTGTTTTACAGCCAGCACAGCATATCTTATTTATTTGCGTTTTTCAAAAAAATATAATTGCTACCAACTCCATTTAAGATTACCACTTAAAAACATGTTTTTAAGTGGTAATCTTATTTCACGACACTATTGTACGACATGTCGTATAAAGTTTCCACAATGTACAAGTATAAAATCAATCTGAAATTTAATGATTCTCACGTTGGAAAGATACGCTCAACAGCTATGTGTGAAAATGTAACACGCGACGTTTATTCGCCTAGTATTTACAATTATAATGAGGGCATTGACTTTGATGGTTTTGAAATTATCTGAGAGACATACAGCACACCTGATCGAACGCTGAAATTCCTCAATTAATGTACGAATTGCACATCGTATCGCATTCTCAAATATTGTCCAAGTTAAAGTGTGACAAATTTGATTTCAACACCACACTTATTTTAGCTATAGGCAATAGTACAAATGTCACACATGTAGATATATTAAACTGTATAAACATCTTGTCAGAAATAGAGAGAGTGGGTATTGGTCAAATAATTTTAGTTCTTTTCCCTTATATAAAAAATAATTACAGAAATAAGTTCATACACTCATTAAATACACACATTTATAATTTAACGTGGGATCTGAAAAAACTTTATATTTTAGATTGTAATAAATATATTGATAACTGTTTTTATAACAATGGTACTGTGTACCTACCCTATAGATATAAGCTGACTATTGCTAAACTGTTAGCATACAATATATATAGACCCGTTATACCTAATATAACGAAGTCATCTGATATTAGTACCAGTACTAATAACTTAGTTTTAAACTAGATAATAAGACAGAGGTGAAGCCTTCCTATATAAATCTTGTACATCAAAATATACAGGGCTTCACCAGCAAATTTAATGAAATCTGTTTATTTTTGGAACATAATAATGTTGACATTTTTTGTGTCACAGAACACTTCTTTAAACATGAAATTAAACTAAACTTTCCGGATAAATATACATTAGCAAGTGCATTTCTAAGACAAAATTCTGACCACGGTGGGTCCTTAATATTAATAAACAGAGATTATAAATGCAAAGAGAGAAAAGACATAGTAAGGCTGTCTCTTGAATGTACAATAGAACTTTCTTGTGTGGAGTTGGACAAATATATTATTATTTGTGCTTATAGACCGCCTTCAGCTAGTTATGACACTCTTTTAAATGTTTTGGAAGAAGCCCTCAGGCGGGTTAGTTCTAGTAGTAAACATATAATTTTATGCGGTGATTTTAACGTTGATATTTTAGTTTCATGTTCGGAAAGCAATGGATTTAGAAATTTGCTTGATTCATTTAATTTGAAAAACACATTCTTTGAACCCACTAGAATTACCCCAACCTCTGCCAAATGTATAGATAACATTTTCTGTGATTGCTCGGTCTCTGATGAAAAGCTTTTTGCCTGTCTGGGGTCTGACCACCTGGGTCAACAGGTGTCACTGACACGTGACGAAGAGTCTAACCTTAGCTCCGCTCCTGTAACCTGTAGGCCGCTGACTAAGCACCGGAAAATGCGTTTTCGCGAATCTATAAATAAAAAATTGCCTGAAATAGACCCAAATAAAAATCCGAATGACCATTATGATGAGGTTTTTAATACAGTGAAACAAGAATTTAACAAATCTTTTCCTCTTAAAACATTTGATAAGAAAACAAAACTAAATTTCTGCGATTGGGCCACAAATGGCATTTATATTAGTAGAAATAAGCTATATGAACTGTATGGCCAAAAACAATATAATTTTAAACCGGATTTTGTATCATATGTTAGATGTTATTCAAAAACTTTTAAAAAGGTATGTGCTGCTGCAAAATCTTTATATCTGACTAATAAAATAAAAAACTCTAATGATAAGATCAAAGCTGCTTGGTCTATTATCAATAACGAGACAGGCAAATCGAAATCGCGCGACATTAATATTTCTTTAAAAATTGGTGATAAAACCATAACTTCTAACGACGAAGTAGCCAACGAATTCAATAATTTTTTTGCTAATATTTCTAAGAATATCACAGGATCCCTCTCCTCTTGTCCCAGTGCTGCAGATGACTTATTAAAAAGAAATGCCTCCGATCCTAAGTCCATTTTTAGATTTAGAAGTATCACATCGGATGAACTCTTATCTGCGTATAAGGCACTCAACATGAAAAATACTGAGGATCTCTGGGGTATATCTGTCGCAGTTCTGAGCAGTATTATTGATTTGATTGCTCCTCATCTAACTGTGATTTTCAATAAGTGCATTTCCGAGGGTATTTTCCCTGACCTCATGAAAATAAGTAAAATTATTCCTTTATTCAAACAGGGTACAAAAAATGATCCCACTAATTACAGACCCATTTCTATATTACCCGCTTTAAGTAAAATATTTGAAAAATTAATTTTAACGCAATTAGTCTCTTATTTTAACGTAAATAAAATCTTACATAATCGTCAGTACGGTTTCACTAAAGGTCGTTCCACTACTGATGCAACATCTACTTTAGTTCAAATAATCTATGAAGCATGGGAATCCAGCCAAGATGTCATAGGTATTTTTTGCGACCTTTCAAAAGCCTTTGACTGCGTGGATCATAATATACTAAAAAACAAGCTTAAATTTTATGGTGTTACTGGGACGGCCCTTGAGGTACTAGCTTCTTACCTGGACAACAGAACTCAGAAAGTAGAAGTTAACAGAGCTGCTTCCAGCAGCGCGGCGGTACACATGGGCGTGCCTCAAGGCTCCATAATCGGTCCTTTTCTATTCCTTGTTTACATAAATGACCTTCCATGTCTTGCCCAACAATTGTGTGAAATTGTTTTATTTGCGGACGACACATCATTACTATTTAAAGTCAACAGAAATAGTCAAAATTATGACGATGTAAGTAATACTATGACACTTGTGCTTGACTGGTTTACAACCAACAACCTGGCTTTAAACACGGACAAGACCAAGTGTATAAAGTTTTCTCTCTCGAACGCACCTCATAATGATATACCTTTAATAGTTAATGGCAAAGTATTAGAGTGGGTACACAGTGTCAAATTCTTAGGCGTTACCGTTGACTGTAAGTTAAAGTGGGATAAACACATTGAACTCACGGCCAAAAAACTTAGCTCGGCGGCTTATGCAGTGAGAAGGATAAGACAGTGCACAAACATTGAAACAGCTAGACTCGTGTATTTCAGCTACTTTCATAGCATAATGTCATACGGATTATTGATATGGGGAAATGCAGCCGAGATAGGGAAAATATTTGTATTACAGAAAAGAGCAATTCGTTTTATGTACGGGCTAAAACGACGCGATTCTCTACGAGAGCTCTTTAAATCAATAAAAATTCTTACTGTTGCATCTCAATACATCTTCAATGTACTTATTTTTGTTAAATCCAATTTAAACCTCTTTCAAAAATCTGCGATGTACATAGTATAAACACCCGCAATAAGAATAAACTTTATACGCCCTGCTTTAGGCTTAAAAAGGTTCGGCGGTCTTTCGTGGGTCAAAGTGTAAAAATGTTTAACAAGCTCCCTGACGAGGCTATAAATTTACCGATGCAAAAATTTAAAACATATCTTAAAAATACTTTGATGAATAAAGCGTATTACACAATAAGTGATTATTTGAACGATAAAAAAGTTTGGTCTCTCCCTACAACTTCGCCACTCCACACTTGATTACATTCTTTTGATATTGTGAAAAAATAACCTTACATTTCTTTTTTAAATTTAATTACATTGACATTTAATTGTTAAACATGTACGTGTATTGTGATCTTCAAGTGACTGAAAGTATTTATTTTTCTAAAATGTTCAAACTTGTGAACGGGTGTTGCCAGGGGATCCTGCTTCGATCCTGATTCGAATTTTATTTTTATTTTTTGTTCTTAACCAATTCATTGTGGTTACTTGATCACAAACATAACATGTTTTATTATATTATTATTATTTTTTTACTTAAGTATATTTTATTTTATTTTTGACTGTACACAATCTAGTGTATGTATAAAGTTAATGAATAGCCCCTCTGGCATGCTAGGCGACCAAGACTGTTTCATGAGTTTCTTTCGGCATTTCTTCTCAGCAGTGGTCGTTCCGAAATGCTAGTAGTTTGTAGCTTTGAGACATAAAATATTATGATTAAATAATTAGTTATCGACGTGAAAAAGAGCCTTCTTTGAAGGCCAAGTTTCAATAAAAAATTTTGACTTTGTCTTTGACTTTGACATCGGCCTTCGGAAAGAAGCATTCGGCTAATTTCGGTTTGTAAAGCGTTTTCTTCGCCAACAAAAAGGACACGACTTTTCTCGTTTGATAACCGTGATACAATAAAATTAAAGAGCATAAAATCTACCTCGGAGTAGTCGGGCGCAATCGGTGGCCAGCCACATTGGCAGACAACTGATGTTTATTTGTTTTTTATTGGAACAGAGCGACCGAATGAGCACGTTGAGATTAACCCTCTGCTGTCGTATTGTTTGGCAGATAATTTAACTACTGCACGTTTCGACATCTAATCCTAGTAATAACTAATATAGACGCGGAAGTTCTAAGGATGATTGTACTCTTGCAGGCATAGTCTGCAGGTTTCGACGAAATTTTGTACGCAAGACTTATCTGGAATATGGTACTTTTTATCGCGAAGTTCCCACGTGAACGGAGCCTCTGGGCTAGTATTAAAATCGTGATATCTTTTTTAGGATATTAGTTACGGATTTGATACTCGATGAAATTTGGTGCACTGGTAGAGTAAAACCTAAGTATTTATTCATATTTTTTAAATTCACACGATAGCGGAATCCGGGGCACAGCTAGTAGTCAATTAACATCGATCTCTTTGCCAAATCCTAATCCTGCCAAGCCGAAACAATAGCTTTATAGTATGCATCTGTTAAAATATCACTGCTACAAATCTTACTGACACTTGTTTAAACCTTAGTCAAATTCACCTCGAACTCCAATATTTATATTAGGATTGTCCTGAATTTTCTTTAAAAAACCTATTTTTTTTAATTTCTAACTGGGTTTTGTTATATTACATTTATTCTTGTATGACTCGTGTCACGATGGCATGAAAGTAAATTGATCTGCCAAATAAACAAACCGAGAAATTAAAAAGTTTAAACATACGTCTGCAAATAAATACAGAAGCGGGTCAACTGTCGCAGATTCTGAAAACTAATCTAGATTTAGCCAATCTCATGTTTCATTTGTACTAAATGCTATAGAAATCCCTAGCATTATAACTGTTTCAAGCCAAATCACATTAAATTGGACATCTAATACAATTTTAGATACTAATGGAAATGCCACCGATTCTTCTTCTGTTTGGCTCTAAACTCAAATTCAATCTTTAGCTAAAGAAGTGTTATTATGTTGATTCAAACTAGTCGTTTAGTTCTTTTCACGTGTAAATTGTACTATTCAAATAAGTACAGGTTTTTTTTACTCCGGTATGTGCCTATATAATATACCCTTGCTCATAGGCATATCATCTGCGTCCTCCTACACTTCATTTTCTTCTCATTTCGATAAGTAAAATAATAATAAAACCCAATCCAATGGAGGCTATCGCGTTCAAATATTTCACCAGATTGTAAGCACTGCGATTGGTACTTCAAAATAAACTGTTAATTATTCATGTTTCGTAAATCATAGAATTACCACTTCTATCTTAACACCGGAAGTTACTTAATTTAGATTTCCTTTGAATTTAACCCGATTTAGATACTGTAAGCTATTTATCAGTTTCATATAGCTACTGGTTTTAATAACACGTTCTATTTTAACTTTGGGTCTAATCTTGCCTCATAGTGTTTGCACATAACTTCGTCCAATTACTTCCCTCTGCTAACCGCTTGGCTAATGTTTTTGCCAAATGATACAAATAAACCTATACGTCCAGTAAACACGATATTTTCGTGTATTTATAAAATTTCCGCCAACATTTACGTCTTCATGAAGATTAACGTGCGTTATGATATGTTTTTGTAAACATTCCTCTAGACATTTAAATTGTCCTTGTTCCCCTTTTAGGTTATTGGCTCGTAATGTCACGTTTATTTTTATTAAACTAATGTATTATTAAATTCAAGCAACCGCATGGATTGGATTAATGACAAAAGTTGTCAAATTATAACAGGGAGATGAAAAGTCTCTTATTTCTTATCGTTATAGTTGACATCTTCCAATTCCATTGTCTATTTATGAAAGTTATCTACCAAATGTTGTTTATATAGCATTGGTCTCTGTAATTTTCAGCCTATTGACATCAATAAATCCAGTTTTATCGACCGCATGTTTGATTGGCATTGCAATTAAAAATTGTCTTATATCATAAACTAATCCGTGGCCTTCAGGGTTTCCGCTCGGCGGTTCTATTGACATGGTTATCGACTGACCCCATTCAAACATCAGCCTTTAAATATTATAATTTTAAAACAGATCAGCGATTCTCCCATGTCGCATTGACTGATCTATGATCACAATTTCTGTTCTCACAAAATTTACAGTATCAAGATTAATAGTTGTTTTTATTCTATTTGCATCGACCTTTTTTTTTATAGCGATAATCTCGGACGACCACTGTCGGACGTGATTTGTCCACAAAATTTTGAAGGTCTAATGCGTGTCACTCGCTTATGCACTTCGACATCTAAGTAAACTAAAATAGTCGAGCGCGCTGACGACGACGGCCCGGCGACCGAGTTAGCCGCCTTAGCGCAGTGCGTCCGCGGATCCCTCTCGCGCCGGTTCTATTTCCAACTGATGTTCCGCCACATCCCGAATCGCTCGCGACAATAATACTGCATCGGTGAAATGGCACTGGACTTTCACCGCGGGAGCTTCCGCTACAACAGGAAACGCAAGCGCTTTCCAGCTTAAATCATCATGCCGCATTTACCAAACGGCGTTCACCCGAACGCTGCGATCAACGGGTTGAACACCCAGCTCAAGTTGCAAATACCACAGCAGACTAAGAGCAACGGCGTCAGCAATGGCACAAACGGTGTACTTTCTCCAACTAATGGAGCACTGTCTCCAAGTTCGCCCTTGTCACCGCCTATACAGGATGCAACACCGAAGAAACCGCCACCACCCCCACGTAGACCTATACTGCCAATGAAAAAATCTCAAACACTACCAATACACTTAGAAGAATCGATTCCGCCGAAAACACCAACGACTCTATTAAATGGGAAGAAGCTGTTTGTCACCAAAACATTGAAGGAAGTGCACACAATTCCCCAAACGCCTCTAGATAATGGCAAGTCTCTGTTAACTCGATCGCTAAGTCCGTCCTATAGAAGAAGTAACTCTTCAGCTTCCGTAGAAACAGGGTCTATCGCGGAACTTGCTAAACGACATGTTCCTAGTAATATATTTATTTCAAGATCTCCAAGTCCTTCGTCATATAGTAGTGTAAGGAGTTCAGGTAGCCAGTATTCTACATGTAGTAGTAATGGCACATTTGTTCCACTATCTAGATCAACAAGTATGAACTCAACACTTTACAATAGAACTCCAACGCCAAGAAGGATGTATCCACAAACCAGCTGTACTGATGGAGTAGATTTAAGAGAACTGAAATCAAAAGAGCAGGCTCCTGTCGTTTTCGATGCAAACTTGTCTTTCGTGCTTGGGTGCAATAGACAACCTTTACGGCAAAGATTCAAACCTGTCGCAGCACACTTAGAAGAAGGAACATCCTCCAATTATTTAAGTTCAAAGATCGATAGTTTTCTAAGAAGAACAGATCATGTAATGGACGAATGGCGCAGGCTCGGTCATAAAGATGAACCAGATTTAGACGTGTATTACGACGGGAAGAAACGAAGGATTGGAAGGTCTAAATCTGCGACTAACATTATGATAAAAGGCTTTACTTTGTTTAGTAGAAATGGAAGCCGGGCAAGTAGCGTATGCCGGTCCACCCGCGGGATTTCCGAAGACAGAACAACGGTTTCTGAAATGGACGAGGTTGGTGACTCATCATTGCACAATCAATTTTATTTCCAGATGTATAAACCATTGAAAACATTTTGCGATTCTCTCTACTACGTAGTAAATTATAGTCTGATGCTATTAGTTATACAGATACAAGCGTTAACTCTGGGCAGTGGCGCTTACTCGAGTTGTAGCCGTTGCCAAGATTTTTTCATTGTTGACTTGTTACATAGCTATTACAAAAGCGCGAGATTCTTAGCTGTCCGTCACCAGTAAATTTTAGCGTTGTTGTCACTCACATTGAAGAAAACGGATGTTTTTAAAGTAATTCTGTTATGCTGGAAAATGGCCCTGGGTTTTAACTGTGATTGTGTGCGATTTGGCACAGGACCACAGATTTCGCGTTGTGCGAATCCATCAAACAGTTGTTACATGCGCCGGATGGGCCACCAAGGCACAAAGCGCGCGTCAATGTTCCAATTTTAACCTGTTATGTCTGAAATATTGCTTACTCGTTATGTTTCATTCATGCTTTGGCATCATGACATGGTGTACGTACACTACCGGTGTTTACGCACTAATATTTTCCACTAATCACGACCAATAACAGAGAAATGTATAACACGCATATTTTATTTATAGACGGGGTGTTTAGACCGATTTATTATTATCGCGATCAATACATTCAATTGGCAACAACGATTTAGTCGTAAATTCTGTTTTAGAATGCAGTTTTGATAGGTGTCAAGTGGCTCTGTTACGCATTTAAAATTTTTATTAGTGTTGTTTAAAGATGTAATAATAGTATTTATTTTATTAAATATTATGGGAACGTCAAATTTCAACCGTTTTAGTAGTTTCGGCACCAGAGAAACAAACATACTTATAATACTATGTAGTATTAATATTTTATTAGTATTATACACGCATTATACAAAGGCCTGTGGTGTGGCCCTAGAATAGCACCAACCCATCTCTTCCCGTGGGTGTCGTAAGAGGCGACTAAGGGATTTTAAAACACCGGAGGATGGGCAGCAGCATCTTTCCGCGTACTATGACATCACACTGCGATCGCCAACCCGCCTGCCAAGCGTGGCGATTACGGCAAAACCCCCCATGGATAAGGAAATCCTTGGGGGAGGCCTTTGTCCAGCAGTGGACGTCTTCCGGCTGAGAGAGAGAGAGTATTATACAAATGAAGTCACGCATCAATCTCTTGCTTTGAGCGCTTGCTACTGATTTACCAACTGTAGATTAAGTTGAGGCACTTGATTTAAATACTGATCTGTCTCCTGTTCTGTTGCAGTTGTCCGAAGTGGGCGGCGAGTTGGCGGAAGAGCGCGCCGCAGCAGGACTCGCGACTGAGCGGGCTGATGCTGAAGCTGCTGAGAGGTTGCGAGTGGAGAGAGACAACAGAGAGCTGCTGGCTAACAACCAGCGCTTGCAGCAGGTCAGTACCGCTTTACTCTATCTGTTTATATTCAACGCTCGTGCGTCATTTAAATGTTGTTGTTACTTTGTTTTTGTTTGATATGTCCTAGTTTTCCTAATAAATAAAAAATAAATAAATAAAATAAATGGCCGAGGCTGAAGCCGCTGAAAGTATACGAATTAAGAGAACTGTTAGCGAACAGAAAGTAGAGTTGGTAAAAAAAAACATACGCAATAAGTTCGCGTAAACCACTTGTGTATAATAAGTTTATAACCCATTTCCTCTGGGTTCCAGGCATCAGAGCGCTTGGAGTTGGAGCTGCTGCACTGGCGCTCGGCGGAGAGCGGCGGCACGGAGGTCTCCGACTCGGAAGGATCGGAGGCTGACGCCGGCGGCAATGCTGACAAGTACAAACGAAGGTACACGCTTCTTCTACTTCTTCTTAGAGTTTCGACTAGTTTCACATTTGTGAAGACCATAGGGGGGTTAAAATGTCCACTTTGATGAATCGGAATTTAATTCATTGCTTATTTTCTAAATATTTAAAAAACCGGCCAAGTGCGAGTCAAACTCGGTTCCGTACACGCTCACATATCTCACATTATAAGCTCTAACTAAAAGACCCAACTAGTTTCATAAACAAACTTAACTTTGCAGTTCGATCCCTAAGATTCATACTGAATCCAGCGCAAAATTAAGTTTGTACTTAGCACTTTTTTTAGACTTCCAACAATATATTTATAATTTTCAGATTTATTCCTGTAAGTATAATAATAATTAACAGTGGAAAAACATAATAATAATAATAATTATTTATTTCACAACCAAAAAGCAAAATACACAGGGATACATTATAACAAATTTGCTCCATTTACCAGCCGGCAACAGTCCACCTCCGAACTAGACGTTAGTCTGTATCTCAGAGGCGGCTTGCTTTCGGTATGGTACGGGGCCAGTCTTGTATACTTAGTATATACCAATATATATTTTAATTTAAAAGGCTGTAACATGAAACAACATTGACCAAGATTTCCCAAACTAGAGTCATCTGTTTTTTTGGAAAATCTTTTATTAATAATTTAAAACGTAAACTAACAGCTAGGTTAAGGGCATATCTTAAAAAATATTATTTTTGTGTGAAGAAGTTTCATTGTACGATGAATGGATGTTACGTGTATATAAGTGAGGAGTGTGTGAGTTAGGATGAGTGTTTGTGTGTATGAAAGGTTTTGTAATGTAAGAGGGGGGGGGCAGCGATATACGAGTACATTTTAGTGCGAAAGGGAATTAAATTAGGAGATTTTCGGTTTGTAAATAATCTAGATTCGTCAGAAATAATTTAACACGTTTTTTACATAAGAACTTCGTACAATGATAAATATTTGTCTCTTTGTTTATTTTATTGTACAATTTAGGGCTTAAAATTTTAAAGTTTCGTTTGCTAACGAGGTTCTATGTGGTATAAGTACCGTAAGACCTTGCTTTTTGCCAAATTTCATAATTTTGGGTCAACGGGAAGTACCCCATAGGTTCTGATTGCTGCCTGAAATCGCAAAATATGCCAAAAATCGCAACATTTTCGCAATATCTCTTGATCGCGTTGGCATATAATTTTGATTATTTTTTGCTGAAAGAAAAAGTTTGACAGACAGACGGACAACAAAGTTATCTTATAAGGGTTCCGTTTTTGCCTTTTGAGGTACGGAACTATAAAAAGAACCTTATTTAGCCATACAAAGGGTTAATTTTTAAATATTTAGGTAATGAGAAATTGATCGTATTCTGTTTCATCACAGTGGCGGTTTTAATCTCCCAGAACGACGCCAATGAGACAGCGCTACTGGTTACGGTTGCTAAAATTATAAATCCGAAAATGAGTTTGTGTATTTCAAGTTCCTCTTCACACTTACTGAATCAATCTTTCTGAAATTATTGCATACACATAGTTAGAAGAACTGAGAAGGACATAGGGTACTTTCATCCGGGAATATTCACGCGGGCGAAGCCGCGAGCAAAAGCTAGTTAGGAATATAGTTAATTGCGAGTGTCCGTGCGTTACTTTTAAGTTCTCAACGGAAGACAAGCGTTGATATATAGTAGGTATAAGATATACGCGTGCCCGAGGATGCAGTCAAATATATCTAAAAAGCACAGCCAATTTTATCCTATATGGATCCAAAAAGAGTATTATATTTATCAGATACGAGTGCGCCCACCGAGAGCTGCAGCTGCTGCGCGCGCAGCTCCGCCGGCAGCACGAGGACGACCTGGAGCAGCTGGTCTCCGTCAAGAAGCAGCTCGAGAAGAAGGTAACTGTCATTGTATCTGTCAGATATGAGTGCGAGAGCTGTAGCAGACTCAAACCGAATGAAAACATCAATTGAAATAACCAACCTTTTGCTACTACATAAGATTTAAAATCCAAAAACAATAGGTCTCGTGCTATCTCTCTCATAACGTGTTTACTTGAAAAAGATCGAACTTTACCGTAAGCCAGAGAAATAGCGATGCTCGACGGCCGGAAAAGCGACACTGCAGCGAACCCCAGACATGTCGCATACGCATCAGCCAATAGTGGATGGATTCGTTTATATTGTGCGCTATGATTGGCACAAATATTTCGCGCCATGCAAAAAATTGATTACTAAGCAGGACCACTGGTGAAACTTATAAAAGTGTAGCACGGTAATTGGAATAGTTTTATTCATTTGTTCGATCGCCGCATTATAATCATTAACCTACCTTAATCCCTCTTCGTGTGGAGTTTGTACTACTTATAGCATGTCTTTTTCTTCATCTTTTCCCAGGCCAACTGTTCTGTTACCTTTTTCGACTGTCGAATTAGTGTCGCAACTTCATTCAAGTACATTTTATAAAGCGAGCTGTCTGTATTTTTATTTAATCAAAACAAAATGTAATAAGTAGGTACTTACTATATTTCGCCCTTCACAAAATTAATTGTATTGACATTAGTTATCGTTAAGTGACTAGTTAAATAAAACGTTACTTCGTTCAAGTCAACAAACAAACCGTGAGAATTAACTGACAACCTTATCTCATCATGTAGGTCACACTTTATCTCGGAAACGTATCTTGGATCATCCTTGAATGCCCCGATATCGTATTGGATCTGATATCTTCTATGAAATTCATCTATTTTATTATATTCTTCTTGTAATACGTACGTCACTTTAAAACATACAACTTTTTTTATTTTGTTGCATGAAATAATAGTTTTAAAGTGCAGTGCACTCGACGGAAATATTTTATAATTTTATATATATATATAATTTTATAATATTTGTAAATCAATTGAATTGAGACTGACTGACATCGAATTTGTATCATTGATGTTTGTTGATCGCGCTTAGAGTTGCAGTGAAGTAATTAACTTTTTAATACCTATTTAGTCTGTTGAGCTTTCGGCATTTTGAAAACAGTAAATTATGGATAATATTAAACCAGCGATAGACGAAGACGGGGAGGTGAGTGATCTAAATTATCAATTTTATCCGGAAAGTTTGGCCAGCGCCCAAACTATAAGAGTGCTGTACCAAATCTCTAGTGTCCATTTTTTAACTACATCGACAGTGTTTACCGGGAATCGGATCTAGTGAGATGGCTTGCCAGAGGAATAGCAGCAAATTGGTATTTCTAAATTGCTACAATTTTGAAACACTGATTTTATAATGTGCATGTTCAGTTTTACAGTTACTAATAATGCTTATTTAGGCAAATCTACTTTAAATTCTTCTATTTCTAAACATAATCTTTTGAGCTACTATCAAGCTGTCTCTTTCATGCATAAATAATAAAATATATTGTTTTTAACATCATTTCCTGTATTATCTTAACTACGGCTTTCTAAGATAGTATTTATCTCATAAGATAATATTCTTTCTCGCCTCAGTCATACTTATATACCTACTTATGTATCACATCTGTATACAACACTTAACGGTCCCGAAATTATGTGAATACAACAACCTATAAAACCCTTTATAAATAAATCGTAAAATAGAATAATTTATTCGCATTAATATGGTATAAATGATGACGTTGTAACGTAGTTTAGATAACGGACATTTTTCTGTTATTTTCTTTTTACAACTCTATTGTGGTGTATACCAGTCTAATACGCTTCAGTATGTAATAGCCCTAATCTCTCTACGTAACCTATGACAATGCCCTACGTCACGCAACCTCGATACATAATTAATTTCTATTTTCTTATCTTAAATATCAAGGTTATGTTACGTATTCGCTACGTATAGCGGCTCTAGGAAAACTAGTATATAAGCCATGAAAATTGTTTGTAATATTTTGGGTAAAACTAAACGCGGGCGTTTCGCATTGCTGCCGCCAGAGGGCGTTCGGGGTTTTCACTTTGCTCGTGCGAATGGCTCGCGGACGGTCGCCATTGCTATGCGATATCCGGTTTGATTTTAATACGCGGAGAGGGCCGCGTTCTTTGATTGTTGTTTAACTTGAGTTGTATTTGCTGAGATTTCCTGTTTGTTAAATAACTCTTGAACTTTGTGTTTGTGAAAACCGTTATTGTGAAGCTTTCTCCTGTGAGATGTGACAGTGGCTGGCTCGCTCACATCTGACCTGTTCCTGAGTGAAATTTCGGGAAGAAATCCTATTTAGTTGTCCTGAGGTGAATTGAGGATCTCCAAGGGTTAGGGTAGGGTGATTAGGAATTCCCCCTTCCCGAAGATACTCAAGTTTGGATCCGAAGAGAAAGAAGATTTAGCTTGGTAAGTGTTTTTTAAGTGTAAAATTAATTTATAGAGTTGGAGGTTATCATATAGGGCCCTGTAGCTCCCTTCATAAGCTACCGTGGTAGCAGACTGCGTTAAGTTAGTTAGGTTTTAGTCGGGCAAACGTGGTGCCGCGTGGAGATTTTTTCCCGGTACTTATTTTTACCGGTGGTTTTTTCCCGGTGAAGTTCCGGTACAGGATTCTTCCCGCCGCTTCGTTTGTCCGGATTCGCTCTGCGCACATTTTCTGGCAGCAGAGCGTAGTTGCTCTGCACATTTTCTGGTAGCAGAGCGTAGTTTATCTACCCTCTATTTGTTCGTTTGTAAAAAATAATTAATTGTTTGTAAAAATTATTAGATTTTTCTTAGTTTGTTTGTATAAGAATATTTGTAACCTTTTTTGTATTTGTTTGCGGTTTGTACCGTGCGTTCCGGGTTTGTGCCATTCTCATACCTACCGCGGTTCTTCGTGTAGTTGCTTGATTTTGTTGTTTTTTATTTACCTTTTGGTATTTTTTGTTTGTGACTTGACGCGATGGCGAAGGCCTCCAATGCTAGGGCGACACTCGCCAACGAATTGAGATGGTTTGTGACGGCCGGAGGACTCCTGTCCCGGAAGGTCAGGGAGGGCGCCATACTGCTAAGAGCGGATCACCTCCACTCACGATTGATTAGCGCGGAAGCGGCCATGGCGGCGCTTACCGAAGCCGATCTTACCCCGGAGGCCTACGCAGGTCACACCCAGCGAGACCTGGACCAGAATCTGAGTCTGCAAGATGATATCGCGGAGGCGGTGACCACCAATAAAGGGCCCGAGGTAGGCTGGCGGACCAGCCCCTCGCACACCTGTTAGACAGGAAGGACCAGCGGTTACTGGTCGGCTCCCCACCCTTCAGCTGTCCCACTTTGGGGGTAGGATGGAGGAGTGGGTAGCATATGAAAATATGTTTGAGTCCCTGGTCTCGTGGCGACGACAGGATTTGTCGAAGGCCCAGAAGATGGCCTACCTCCTCTCCACTCTTGAGGATGAAGCGCGGTCGCTCATCCAGCACCTCCGGGTGGAGGACGACCAGTACGATGCGGCAGGAGTTATTGAACTCCCGCTACCAAAACTTACGTTTGTTGAATTGCTGCACTGATTGATGGCCCTGCCCAAGGTGGCCAACAGGGCACAGTTGCGCCTGCAGTTGCTCACGCCCGTTACAGTGGCCTGTAACGCGCTCCGCACACTGGGGCTGCCGGTGGACCAATGGTCTTTTTTGTTGGTGCACATTGTATTGGGCAAAGTGCCCAATGACATCCGCTCGCGGTTTGAGCGCGAAAATGCGGAGCGGGATAGCACCACCCTACCAACATTCACTGACTTGGTGAAGTTTTTGGAGTTTGAGGCACGGGCGGCTGAGAATACCATGACGGACTCAGCGCCATCCAGAGCGCCTGAACGTAGGCCCTTGGAACCCTCATGGCGAGGGGAGGCCCCAACAGGGACGGCAACCGCCACCGCGTGGAGCTGGTGCGCGGGTTGCACACACACGCTTGCAGCAGTCGCGAGGGACGCGGACTGCCTGCAATGTGGTCGGATGGGCCACAGCCTGCTGCAATGCAGGGACTGGCCAGGACTGCCAGTACAAGATCGGCGCCGCATGGCACAGCGGCATGAACTTTGCTTTTATTGTTTGGGCGGTCACTATGCACGTGACTGTCCCAGTGCCGCATACCATGCAGTGCATGCCGTGGGCGGCACCACGCGATGCTTTGCATGAACCTGGCAACGGGGATGGCACCCGGATGTTGAGCAGGGGGTCCCCCTATGGGCGGGGAGCGCTCCTGCGCGAAGCCCTCCACCACCGGACGGAGGACGCGGCTTCGCTCGTCGCACCCCCTCGGGAGGGGGGTCGCGTACCTGCGCGGGTCTTGGCGGACCGGGACCACGCGCCCCAAGGTCATGGCCAGTATGTAGCTGGCCAGGCCCCGGATAGGGCCCCCATGGGCGGGGGCCCTAGATCGGACGTGAGAGTGGGGACACCCCCTCCACGCGGGTTACCAATACCCAACACATGCAGCCGCAGCGGTTTTCTCCGCCGCTGCACGAGTACCCACGGCTGGAGTACCACCCGCCGTACCATATGTATGGCCGGGCCGCGGGTTATGCCCTCCTCAGATGGGGATGTGCACTCGCCCGCCATATTATCCGGGTCAGTGGCGCGCCCCTGGTTTGGAGAGAGTGGGGAGCCCGTAACTAGCTTGCTCCCTTGCTGGGACAGAGCCGCGGACGGTTCTGCTCCCTACCGCGGTGGTCCGCGTATGGGGTCGTAGGGGGAAGCCATTACTTTGAGAGCTCTGTTGGACTCAGGGGCTCAAAGCAGTTTGGTTACCACTCGAGTGGCACACCAGTTAGGTTTAGTCGTGGAAGACTCGCCTGTGCCACTTCTTGGAGTTGGTGGCATACAAGTGAAGTGTCTGACGGGCCAGACACTTGTCACCTTTTTCTTCGCTGAAGTCCTCCACAATGAGGATCACGACTTCGGCTATGGTAATGGATACCATTGCGGGTTGGCACCCCTCGACAGACATACCGCCGGGTGTGTTGTCTTTGGTTTCGGGTCTGGATTTGGCCGACCCCTTTGTCTTTCATCCCGGCCCAGTGGACTTGCTCCTGGGCTCGGACGTATTGGGTTGGATTTTGTTGGGTACACAGAAGGCTCTGGGTTCGTCTTCACTGATGGCAGTGTCTACGATTTTTGGTTTTGCCCTGATGGGCCCTGTGTTTGATAATGGCACCGCGGAGGAGCCACCGGTTGTCGCATCTGCGTCCTTGGCCAAGACCATGCAAAGGTTTTGGGAGGTGGAGGAGCCACCTATGAGTTCCAGGATGGATCCGGAACACGCTGAGTGCGAAGCCCTTTTTCGATCAACCACGGAGAGGTTGCCCTCCGGTCGGTTTGTAACTAGGTTACCTTTGTTGCCTCTCGTCCTAGCCTAGGGCAAAGTAGGGCGCTTGCGGAGAAACGACTGCTGTCCATGGAGCGACGCATGCAGCGTGACCACGTACTTCGCGATAAATATATTGAATTTATGCGCGAGTACGAGGATTTGGGTCACATGTCTCCGGCTCGAGTTGATTGGAGCTCAACTGAGCATTATTTTTTGCCCCACCACGCGGTGGTGAAGGCCTCAACAGGCAAATTGAGGACCGTCTTCGATGGGTCCGCACCCACTTCGAACGGGGTTTCGTTGAATCTGTGTTTGCATTCGGGTCCCAAATTGCATAGGGACATAATTGACATCATCTTGAACTTTAGAAGACATCAAGTGGTTTTTGGCGCGGACATCCGGATGATGTTCCGCCAGACAGTCATACATCCTGAGGACAGGCGATTCCAGTTGATACTCTGGCGTGAGCGCCCTGAGGATCCTGTGACGGTGTATGAACTCAACACAAACACGTATGGTTTGAAATCTAGTCCCTATATCGCCATCAGATCATTGCTTGAATTGGCAGAGCGGGAACGGATCCGCTTTCCCCGTGGGGCTTCCGTGCTGTCACGTGACTTGTATGTTGATGACGTGTGCACCGGAGCCCAAAGTATTGAGGAGGCCCTCCTACTGCGGGATGAATTGATTGAAATATTGAAGACAGGTGGCTACGAGCTACGTAAGTGGTTGTCCAATGAGCCTAGAGTTCTAGAAGGGATCCCGGAGGATCACCAACAGAACCCTCACCTGTTTGAGGATGTGGATGATCCCAACAGGATAGCGGTGCTGGGCATGCAGTACCAGCCGCTAACCGATATTTTCACATTCCAAGTGGACTTGGAAATACCAAAAGTCTGGACTAAGAGAACGGTGTTGTCCGTAATAGCTCGTATGTTTGATCCAAGCGGTTGGATCAGTCCAGTGATATTCTCTGCGAAGTGTCTTCTTCAGAGACTTTGGACTTTGGGCGTCTCGTGGGACGAGCCGCTGTTTGGTCCTCCATTGGATGATTGGCTCGAGTTGTTTTCATCGATTAAGGAAGTCAATCGGATTGCCTTGCCTCGTCGAATATTGCCCCCGGGAAATATCGAGCCAGCCTGCATGGCTTTTGTGACGCGTCGGAGCGAGGCTACGCCGCGTCAGTCTATATGCGGACAGTTGACGCCGATGGCCGGGTCAATGTCTCGCTTTTGTTAGGGAAGAGCAAGGTCGCCCCCATCAGGACTAGGCTGACTATTCCCAAGCTTGAGTTGAGTGGAGCTCACCTTCTCTCTAAATTGTTGCATCACGTTGCCAGTGAACTGGCGGCCACGGTCGAAATACGGGACATCTTCGCCTGGTCGGATAGCCAGGTCGCGCTTGCATGGTTGCGCGCGGCCCCACATACCTTGGAGGTTTTTGTGGGAAATCGGGTTTCCCAAATCCAGAATATCGGAATTGATATAACATGGAGACATGTGCCGGGAGAGCTTAACCCAGCGGACTGTGCTTCCCGAGGTTGTACGGCACCAGAATTGGTGTCACACCCGCTCTGGTGGGGCCCAGAGTGGCTGATGGGATCAGAAACTTCTTGGCCTGTCTGTCAGACAGATGTTACTTCTTTGAGTTTGACTGGGCTCCGTGTACATGCTGTAGTCGCTGAGACGACGTCGGAGCCGGATTGGCTACTTGCTCGGTATAGCAGCTTGGATAAGCTTCTGGGTGTTACCAGTTGGATTAAGCGTTTCATACATAATTGTAGAAACCCACAGGCAAAGCGGTTGGAGCCGATTGCAGGTGCAGAAGAGCGCCGGAGCGCATTGTTGCATTGGGTCCGTGTCGTGCAGACCGGACGGTTTGAGTCAGAGCTTCGTATCTTGCGCGACGGACGCGCTAAGTTGAAGGGCGCGGTCGCTCGTTTGAACCCGTACATCGACTCGGATGGGCTTCTTCGGGTTGGAGGCAGGCTCCGGAAGGCGGATCTTCCATATGAGACTCGCCATCCTCTGTTGTTGCCCAAGGGCGGACCCTTGGTGCAGCTTTTGGTGTCTGATCGACACGTTCGTAACGCCCATGCTGGGTGCAATGCTTTGCTGGCTATTTTGCAACGCGAGTTTTGGATTTTGTCTGCCCGAAGAGCAATCCGTAGTGTTCTGTTTCGATGTATTGCATGTTATAGGTTGAAGGCATCCACGATGCAACCACAGATGGGTGATTTGCCCGCTGATCGAATCCGACCTTCGAGACCGTTTGACGGCGTTGGAACCGATTTTGCCGGTCCCTTTTCGATCAAGGCTTCTCCCTTTCGTAATGCCCGTATTGTGAAGGGCTATTTGTGTGTATTTGTTTGTTTGGCCACCAAGGCTGTCCATTTGGAGGTGGTATCGGCTCTGACTACGGAGGCCTTCGTCGCCGCGTTGGATCGCTTTGTTTCGCGTCGAGGTCTACCTTCCTTATTAGGTCTGACAATGGCACAAACTATAAAGGAACTGTAAATTATCTTAAGGATGTTTCTGTGTTTATTGATAAAAATTGTACTAGTTTAAGTCAAATTGCTGCCCAAAGGGGAATAACCTGGAAGTTTAGTCCCCCAAGTTGCCCCCATTGGGGAGGGATTTTTGAAGCGGCTGTGAAATCCGCAAAGACCCACCTCCGCCGCATTATCGGAGAAACGGCTCTAACTTTTGAAGAGTTGGCCACAGTGTTTTGTAAAGTTGAGGCGGTCCTCAACTCTCGTCCTCTCTGTCCGCTATCTCCAGATCCAAATGACTTGGAAGCTCTCACCCCTGGTCATTTTTTGGTGGGAGGGCCGTTGAATGCCCTGCCCGAACACCCGTGGAAGGATGAACGCGTATATCGGTTGTCGCGTTTTCAAATGTTGCAGCAAATGAGCCAGGACTTTTGGCGTCGCTGGTCGCTTGAATATTTGCATTTGCTGCAGCAAAGAGTGAAGTGGACAGACAGGACTGAGCCTCCCAGGGAGGGTGATTTAGTATTGTTAAAAGAGGCAAATTTGCCCTCATTGCTTTGGCGACGAGCTCGCATATTACGTTTGATTCTTGGCGGAGATGGCACTCCGCGTGTGGCTGAGGTGTTGGTCGACGGTTCGATTTTAAGGAGAGGTGTGACCTCTCTCGCCCGCCTTCCCGTAGAGTAAGCTAGCGGTCTGCTTCTCAGACCGGGACGGGGGGATGTTTGTAATATATTGGGTAAAACTAAACGCAGGCGTTTCGCATTGCTGCCGCCAGAGGGCGTTCGGGTTTTCACACTTTGCTCGTGCGATGGCTCGCGGACGGTCGCCATTGCCCTATGCGATATCGGTTTGATTTTAATACGCGGAGCGGTCTCGCGTCTTTTGCTTGTTGTTTAGTTTGAGTGATATTTGTGAATCTCCTGTTTGTTAAATAACTATTGAATTTGTGTTTGTGAAAAACTCTGTTATTGTGACTTTTTCTTGTGAGAGGTGAAACGTGGCTGGCTGTTCACATCTGGCTGTTCCCGAGTGAAACTACGGGAAGAAATCTATTTAGTTGTCCTGGGGAATTGAGATCTCAAGGGTTAGGTAGGGTGCTTAGGAATTCCCCCTTCCCGAAGACACTCAAGTTTGGATCCGAAGAGAAAGAAGATTTAATTTGGTAAGTGTTCAATTGTAGTTAATTTATAGGTTAGGTTATCATATAGGGCCCTGTAGCTCCCTTCATAAGCTACGGTGGTAGCTTGAGACTGCGTTAAGTTAGTTAGGTTTTAGTCGGGCAAACGTGGTGCCGCGTGGAGATTTCTTCCCGGTACTTATTTTTTACCGGTGGTTTTTTCCCGGTGAAGTTCCGGTACAGGATTCTTCCCGCCGCTTCGTTTGTCCGGATTCGCTCTGCGCACATTTTCTGGCAGCAGAGCGTAGTTGCTCTGCACAAAAATTCTACAATAAAGGAGTTCTTTGCAGTTCGTCTTAGCTGGGAAACCAGCTCCTACAAGTATTGAGTTTTATTAATAACAATCCGTTGCGCCACATATTACACTATATTTATTTCATACTAGCTGCGCCCCGGGGCTTCGCTTCCGCGGTAATTTTGGGATAAAAATTACTCTATGTGCTATTCCCGGTATTTATCTACCCGTATACCAAATTTCATCGAAATCCGTCCAGTAGATTTTGCGTGATGGAGTAACAAACATCCTCACAAACTTACATCTAAACTTTCGCATTTATAATATCAGTAGGATAGTATCATGTGCCATTTCTATGTACCACCTGAAAATGGGTTTAAAACTGGGCTTACCGGAACCAAACTTTTCATATTAACTCCCGAAAACTACTTTGTATGAGAATTTTGTACTGGTACCAACCGGTAACAAGGCTTTGTTTAAAAATAATTTCGTTATTTACGTGTATCAGTACTATAGAGCAATTTTTCATTATATTTGCATAAACGACCATCACAGTGTAAAAACCACTGCTGTAAAGATATAGAAATTAATGATAAAAAATTGCAATTACCAGGTCCAAGATGCGTACGAGGAGGTGGAAGAGCAGCGCGCGGTGGCCGCGCAGTGGAAACGGAAACTGCAGAAGCTGACCAATGACATGGCCGACCTCAGGTCGCTACTCGACGAACAGGTAAAATACATGATTGAGCCATCATCGTCAAATTTAAGAGCGTGGCTCTAGTCGGTGGAGTTCTTTCCATTTTACTCTTTCATTGCCAACAATTTCACTTCCTGATATGACTGATGCTAACTTTCCTTTATTCGTCTCATGTAACTCTGTCTTGGTCTTCCTGGGCCCCTTCTTCCTTTTACCTTTCCTTCTATGATGTTTCGTACGAAGTCATTGTGTCGTATCAAGTGACCCAACACAACAACGTGATTAAGTGGGTTTATTTATTTTTGTTATTTATTTGAAACTTTATTGCACCAAATCATAAAAAATATCTCGTCCGGATAGTATTCCTCATTTCTATGGATTGTTGTCACCTTGTGGAATAAGGCATCACCCATCAAAGACTATCTTCATTTTACTCCACATAGATAGTTATTTAATTGTAAGACATATGTTGTAAAGTGACGTCTTTGAAGAAAATGCAGCAGTGGAGTTTGTTGCGCCGCCTCTTCTCCTCTTGCGCTTTGGAGGCGGTGGTAACCTTAGCTTTAAGTAATTTTATGACGTCAACTAACTAAAAAACCCAAAATATGACGATTTAAAAGTGCTATTTTTTAGCCTATTTAAATGAGATCATTTTCATTCATTCACTCGCAAACTGAATCATCAACTAAAGTGCAGAATTTTTTAATCTCATTAACTGGTGAAAAGTCAAAAAACCCTGGAAAAAAGTCTTAATTCTCCAGAAACTCCTTTATTTGAGAACTATTTCTTTTCTTTTTTCCGAGTTATATATAGTTGTTGTGAAGCCTAAGTTAGCGATAATAGTATACATGGCGATCCTGCCAGTCGGTGCAACTTTGCTCCGGCAGCGCAGGCCATAAATTATTTCAGACAGAGTCCATATAGTTAGATAGATAACAAAATAAAAGATAATGGCAGCAGCCTAAGGATGCAAGCAGTCTATTAGATGACTGCGTGCATCCTTATCCAGCGGGGCAGCAAAGGCGAGGCATCGAACCCATCGTGAGCCTCTGCAAACATGCCATTCATGCCACTGTAAATACTAACGTACTTACAGACATGCCGCAACAACCTGCTAGAGAAGCGCCAGCGCAAGTTCGACGCAGAGCTGCACGCGGCGCAGGAGGAGCTGAAGCGCGAGCGCTCCGCCAGGGAGCGGCTCTCGCGCGAGCGCGACCAGGCCGCCGCCGACAAGTACGCGCTCGAGCAGAGCCTGTCTGTGAGTATACATTGCTAGAGAAGCGCCAGCGCAAGTTCGACGCAGAGCTGCACGCGGCGCAGGAGGAGCTGAAGCGCGAGCGCTCCGCCAGGGAGCGGCTCTCGCGCGAGCGCGACCAGGCCGCCGCCGACAAGTACGCGCTCGAGCAGAGCCTGTCTGTGAGTATACATTGCTAGAGAAGCGCCAGCGCTAGTTCCACGCGGAGCTGCACGCGGCGCAGGAGGAGCTGAAGCGCGAGCGCTCCGCCAGGGAGCGGCTCTCGCGCGAGCGCGACCAGGCCGCCGCCGACAAGTACGCGCTCGAGCAGAGCCTGTCTGTGAGTATACATTGCTAGAGAAGCGCCAGCGCTAGTTCCACGCGGAGCTGCACGCGGCGCAGGAGGAGCTGAAGCGCGAGCGCTCCGCCAGGGAGCGGCTCTCGCGCGAGCGCGACCAGGCCGCCGCCGACAAGTACGCGCTCGAGCAGAGCCTGTCTGTGAGTATACATTGCTAGAGAAGCGCCAGCGCTAGTTCCACGCGGAGCTGCACGCGGCGCAGGAGGAGCTGAAGCGCGAGCGCTCCGCCAGGGAGCGGCTCTCGCGCGAGCGCGACCAGGCCGCCGCCGACAAGTACGCGCTCGAGCAGAGCCTGTCTGTGAGTATACATTGCTAGAGAAGCGCCAGCGCTAGTTCCACGCGGAGCTGCACGCGGCGCAGGAGGAGCTGAAGCGCGAGCGCTCCGCCAGGGAGCGGCTCTCGCGCGAGCGCGACCAGGCCGCCGCCGACAAGTACGCGCTCGAGCAGAGCCTGTCTGTGAGTATACATTGCTAGAGAAGCGCCAGCGCTAGTTCCACGCGGAGCTGCACGCGGCGCAGGAGGAGCTGAAGCGCGAGCGCTCCGCCAGGAGCGGCTCTCGCGCGAGCGCGACCAGGCCGCCGCCGACAAGTACGCGCTCGAGCAGAGCCTGTCTGTGAGTATACATTGCTAGAGAAGCGCCAGCGCTAGTTCCACGCGGAGCTGCACGCGGCGCAGGAGGAGCTGAAGCGCGAGCGCTCCGCCAGGGAGCGGCTCTCGCGCGAGCGCGACCAGGCCGCCGCCGACAAGTACGCGCTCGAGCAGAGCCTGTCTGTGAGTATACATTGCTAGAGAAGCGCCAGCGCTAGTTCCACGCGGAGCTGCACGCGGCGCAGGAGGAGCTGAAGCGCGAGCGCTCCGCCAGGGAGCGGCTCTCGCGCGAGCGCGACCAGGCCGCCGCCGACAAGTACGCGCTCGAGCAGAGCCTGTCTGTGAGTATAAACCATAGACAATGCGGCCGGTCGCCATGTTTTGTTTCTATTATTAGTACGCGCAGGCCGCCATCTTTGTGCCAAATCCTTTGTCGGCGCCGGCTTTAGGTATGCACGATTTTTTGTAGATATCTATTCTTTTTTCCTTCGTCTGAGGTATAAACTATTATATATATATTACTCATATTTATCATTACTCATACTCGGAAAGTAGGTTTGAAGTTGCCTAAGGAGCGGGTTGAAAGTAATACTTTTCAGCCCTAGGGAAAATCGTTTTCTACTGACATTTTTTATGACTATTTTTTTCATAATTTGACAGCTGTTAGTTAGTAGAAATCGATTCTCTCTAGGGTTGAAAAGTACTTTTTTTATTACTTTCAACCCGCTCCTCAGGTACTTTCCTAGTATTCGTAATGGAAAGCACAGTGTTTACCTCGGGTTAAAGACTTATTTAGTCCGTCGAACAATTGGTGTCCTCGCTCGGGCGTTAAACTCTGTCTCGGGACTAAATAAGTTACTTTCACCCCTAAGGTAACAATGTACTTTTTCACGGAGAATGAAGCCAGAACATGGAGGCATTTCTTCTTCAGCAGTGGTCGTTCCGAAATGCTAGAACTGTAACTTTGAGATTTGTAATATGATTATATAAATTAGTTTTCGACGTGAAAAAGTGCCTTCTTTGAAGGCTGTTTCAATAAAATATTTTGACTTTTCTTGGCGAAGAAATTAAGTGTGATAGAAAATTATCAACATCCCTGTTACTCAAGGAGTTTGTCACTAATTGTATTCTTCTTGCTGTAACTAGATGCTTACTACTTGTGGAAATTTGAAGGTGGATCAAAGATTTCTGTCTTTTATAAAACTGTATCAAAGTAAATAATTCAAATAAACCACAACAAATTGTAAGCGTGAACAAACTTTCAATTTAAATTCGAACTAACATTCGCAAATAAAACGTTTTTTATTTTAATTTCTAAGCGGCCAGTTCGATTCAAGAATCCTATTCATCGTCCAATAATATTGCAGGAAGCTCGCTTGGAACTCGAGCTGAAGGAAGAGAGGTTATCGGCCGCAACCCGCGAATTGGAAGAACGAGGGGGTGGGGGGGATGAAGTGGCGGCTCTCAGGAGGACCCGGGCTGACCTCGAGAGACGGGTCAGGGATCAGGAGGAGGAGTTGGATGACCTCGCCGGACAGATACAGGTGAGCTTGATTTTGAACCCTAATACGGCTGTGTACGGTTCATTATATGGTCATAATCTATGAATTATAAGAGCGATCCGATAGGACGGATGACGTGGTGGCTCTCTTGAGCTTGAATTTTCAACCTTGTTTACTACGTAATAGGGTTTAAAGCAAAATGACTATGAATTGAAATGTTAAAAAGTGAGATTTTCGGAAATACTTATACACATTTTTTAAAATGAAGACTACATTCAGGCAATAACATAATGGACTCAGATTGACCCAACTAATGACATAAATATTTTGTTTTTGTTTTTTCAGTTATTGGAGAGCGCAAAACTTCGCCTCGAAATGTTACTCGAACAACAACGCAAGGAGGCGCGGCTTGAAGCGGCCGCGAGAGACGACGAAATGGAAGAAACCAGGGCCAATGCCTCTAAGAAACTTAAGAGTGAGTACTTTAACTTGGGGCACACCCCGGACACTCCATACATCGTTCCCAAGTTTACTACTACGTAAGCAAATGACGTTTGTACACGCGCAAATGTGTGCGTGTAATTTAGTAGGGCTGCTTGCGTGTCGTGGTTATCAATCAAATGGTGCGAAAAGTGCGCCGATTACGCGCCAGCCTTCGTTCCAGATAAAAATCACCTCTATAAGTAGTATTCATTGAAGATTATCATTTTTCCGCTCACTAGTTTTCGCTGCTGGCGATTAAGGTCTGTCAGATACTACAATACTGTCATCAGTTGTCAAATTCAAATGAAAGTATTGTACCATCTGACAGACCTTACTCGCCAGTAGCGACAACTAGTGAGCGAAGGAACCATACGTTCGAACGTTTATTACTTTTTTGTTAGTTGGCTTTTCGCTAATTACATAATAATATTTTATCACAGAGTAGGTATAAAGAAGAGCTGGTCATAAGCTAGTAGACCTGTCCCCAATCGACCAACTTTTAAGGCTTCTACTATTTGACACTGCCTTTTATATGTAAAATGCCTATGGGCACCTCCTCTCTTTACCTACTTCGTGATATATATTCAGTTATGTTCAGTAAAAACCTGTATTTCCCAGTACTGGAAAGCCAGCTGGAGTCTGAGCACGCGGAGCGAAGTCTGTTACTGCGAGAGAGGCACGAGCTGGAGCGACGACTCGCCGCTTTGGAGGAAACGGCGCGCGCGGAGACACACGAACAGACACAACTGGTGCACAGGCTCAAGAGGTATTGTATTGTATCATTGCTTACTTTTATTATCCTACTATTTTTGTCGTAAGGAACTCTAAAATATAACGCAAATAGGTACAAAATTTAATGCAAATAATTTACATATAGGTTAAGTGAACAAGTCTCCGTTTAGCACACAAATAATCAAACAAAATAGATATTTCCTTTGATTTATTTGATATATTGTGGTCGCAATCAAACACATAGTGTGTTTTTGTTAGCTATAGCTAACCTTTGAAAAGGAAATTCTCAGTCATTTAACTACTAGGACTACTGGAGACGGTTGATATTTGCAATTAAATAAAAGCATATAAAATCCTTCACAAATTTAATTTGATTATTCCAGAGACTTAAAGAGATACCGCGCTCTATTACGCGACGCGCAAACGATGCTCGAACAGAAAGAGAAAGATGGCGGCGGCAAAGCGCAGATCAGACAATTGAAGAACCAAGTGGAAGATTTAGAATTAGCCGTACGCGCAGCAACGAAGGCGAAGCAAACCGCCGAAGCAGAAGCAACGGAGTTGAATTCTGCGTTAGAAGAAGCGACGCGGGCGAGGAATGATGCTTCGGAGAGAGCTGTGGCCGCCACCAGGGACGCTGCGGCTGCCAGGGCGCAGTTGGATGATGCCGAGGAAGAGGCGGCCGAGGTGAGTAATACTACAGTTTAATAAGACATATAGTTGACCAATAGCTTTAGGCGAAGCAAGCTGCCGAAGCAGAAGCGACTGAGTTGAATTCCGCGTTAGAAGAAGCGACGCGGACGAGGAATGACACTGCGACTGCTAGGGCGCAGTTGGATGATGCGGAGGAAGAGGCGGCCGAGATGAGTGATACCACAGAATCAATAAGACGCCAGTGTTGTCTAACTGATTTAGACGAAGCACGCTGCCGAAGCAGAAGCGACGGAGTTGATGCTAAAAAAGTTTTTTTTTTTAACTTTTGAGGTCAGTACCTCAAAAGTTAAAAACAAACTTTTTTACTTTTTACGTTCGGGACCTTAAGATGGCTAATGATGACGAGGGTTCAGTAACCCTCATTATCATTAGTGTTGTAACTAAAAGCTTCCTATAACCTAGACGCACACAGTTATATCCTACGTCTACTACGTATGTACTCATACGCCTATTTAAACTACGATGCTAACTTGTTAAAGCCAGTCGCATTACAAACTTGCACATAACCACACTTGTTTTACTCTTAATATTCCCGATCAGTGAATTTTAAACCCTAACACCGTTACCAATAAGCCATCTTAATGTCTCGACTACTAGGGAACTGGCCTTCCTTATGGTAGGTTAAGCGGAACCCTAAATGACACAAATTGATTGTTACAGCTGCTAAAGAAATACCGAGCAAGTACGAGCGCGTTGTGTGCCGCTCAAGCCGAGGCCAGAGACGCCAGTGCGCGAGCCGACGCGGCCGCCGACGAGGCCAGGAGCGCCAGAGACAAGCTGGCCGAGCTGGCCACCAGGCTGGCCCATGCTGAGGCTGGCCACAGCCAGGGACAGCATGAGGCCGAGCGGCGGCTGGAGCTGAGAAATAAGGTCTGTATGTCCGTATAACGAGGCCAGGAGCGCCAGAGACAAGCTGGCCGAGCTGGCCACCAGGCTGGCCCATGCTGAGGCTGGCCACAGCCAGGGACAGCATGAGGCGAGCGGCGGCTGGAGCTGAGAAATAAGGTCTGTATGTCCGTATAACGAGGCCAGGAGCGCCAGAGACAAGCTGGCCGAGCTGGCCACCAGGCTGGCCCATGCTGAGGCTGGCCACAGCCAGGGACAGCATGAGGCCGAGCGGCGGCTGGAGCTGAGAAATAAGGTCTGTATGTCCGTATAACGAGGCCAGGAGCGCCAGAGACAAGCTGGCCGAGCTGGCCACCAGGCTGGCCCATGCTGAGGCTGGCCACAGCCAGGGACAGCATGAGGCCGAGCGGCGGCTGGAGCTGAGAAATAAGGTCTGTATGTCCGTATAACGAGGCCAGGAGCGCCAGAGACAAGCTGGCCGAGCTGGCCACCAGGCTGGCCCATGCTGAGGCTGGCCACAGCCAGGGACAGCATGAGGCCGAGCGGCGGCTGGAGCTGAGAAATAAGGTCTGTATGTCCGTATAACGAGGCCAGGAGCGCCAGAGACAAGCTGGCCGAGCTGGCCACCAGGCTGGCCCATGCTGAGGCTGGCCACAGCCAGGGACAGCATGAGGCCGAGCGGCGGCTGGAGCTGAGAAATAAGGTCTGTATGTCCGTATAACGAGGCCAGGAGCGCCAGAGACAAGCTGGCCGAGCTGGCCACCAGGCTGGCCCATGCTGAGGCTGGCCACAGCCAGGGACAGCATGAGGCCGAGCGGCGGCTGGAGCTGAGAAATAAGGTCTGTATGTCCGTATAACGAGGCCAGGAGCGCCAGAGACAAGCTGGCCGAGCTGGCCACCAGGCTGGCCCATGCTGAGGCTGGCCACAGCCAGGGACAGCATGAGGCCGAGCGGCGGCTGGAGCTGAGAAATAAGGTCTGTATGTCCGTATAACGAGGCCAGGAGCGCCAGAGACAAGCTGGCCGAGCTGGCCACCAGGCTGGCCCATGCTGAGGCTGGCCACAGCCAGGGACAGCATGAGGCCGAGCGGCGGCTGGAGCTGAGAAATAAGGTCTGTATGTCCGTATAACGAGGCCAGGAGCGCCAGAGACAAGCTGGCCGAGCTGGCCACCAGGCTGGCCCATGCTGAGGCTGGCCACAGCCAGGGACAGCATGAGGCCGAGCGGCGGCTGGAGCTGAGAAATAAGGTCTGTATGTCCGTATAACGAGGCCAGGAGCGCCAGAGACAAGCTGGCCGAGCTGGCCACCAGGCTGGCCCATGCTGAGGCTGGCCACAGCCAGGGACAGCATGAGGCCGAGCGGCGGCTGGAGCTGAGAAATAAGGTCTGTATGTCCGTATAACGAGGCCAGGAGCGCCAGAGACAAGCTGGCCGAGCTGGCCACCAGGCTGGCCCATGCTGAGGCTGGCCACAGCCAGGGACAGCATGAGGCCGAGCGGCGGCTGGAGCTGAGAAATAAGGTCTGTATGTCCGTATAACGAGGCCAGGAGCGCCAGAGACAAGCTGGCCGAGCTGGCCACCAGGCTGGCCCATGCTGAGGCTGGCCACAGCCAGGGACAGCATGAGGCCGAGCGGCGGCTGGAGCTGAGAAATAAGGTCTGTATGTCCGTATAACGAGGCCAGGAGCGCCAGAGACAAGCTGGCCGAGCTGGCCACCAGGCTGGCCCATGCTGAGGCTGGCCACAGCCAGGGACAGCATGAGGCCGAGCGGCGGCTGGAGCTGAGAAATAAGGTCTGTATGTCCGTATAACGAGGCCAGGGAGCGCCAGAGACAAGCTGGCCGAGCTGGCCACCAGGCTGGCCCATGCTGAGGCTGGCCACAGCCAGGGACAGCATGAGGCCGAGCGGCGGCTGGAGCTGAGAAATAAGGTCTGTATGTCCGTATAACGAGGCCAGGAGCGCCAGAGACAAGCTGGCCGAGCTGGCCACCAGGCTGGCCCATGCTGAGGCTGGCCACAGCCAGGGACAGCATGAGGCCGAGCGGCGGCTGGAGCTGAGAAATAAGGTCTGTATGTCCGTATAACGAGGCCAGGAGCGCCAGAGACAAGCTGGCCGAGCTGGCCACCAGGCTGGCCCATGCTGAGGCTGGCCACAGCCAGGGACAGCATGAGGCCGAGCGGCGGCTGGAGCTGAGAAATAAGGTCTGTATCAGTTAATGGACAACGGTCCACCCACGGACGGGCGTGGCGTGAGACTACTACACTACGGTGGTACTATATGTCCGTATAAGCGAAGGACATAACTCTTAAATGCTTCTATAATATTTATCTCCTAGTTTTTATGCTGACATGACAGTTACAGTGTAAGTTCGGGATGTTAGATTGCCATCAAATCTCGATCTTTTTTTGGTGACTATCTGAACTAGATCGTAATATGGGCTTGATGGTACGAAATTGCAATGCAGCTCAATTTAGGTCGTAAACTGGCTCGCATTAAGATTGGGTAGGGACCCAGATCTTAGTCTTTCTTACTACTCAGGTTGCATAAACGCCAACCGTGCGTTTTTATTTATTAATTGTTATTTATTTTTTAAGGGGAGAGTACTGTGTGTGGTGTGTGTGCCTTCGAGTCTCACGACTCTTGGCTCTGTCTACCCCGTAAGGGATAAAGACGTAAATCTATTTATGTACGTATGTATGAGTACTGTGGTGTATCAAGCTTGTTTGTTTTATTTTGGTTTTTCACAAGGTTACGCTTGTTTGCGCAAATAATCCATACTAATATTATAAATGCGAAAGTTTGGATGTGAGTTTGTGAATTTGTGAGTTTGTGAGGATGTTTGTTACTCAATCACGCAAAATCTACTGGACGGATTTCGATGAAATTTGGTACAGAGGTAGATAATGACCTGGAATAGCACATAGGCTACTTTTTATCCCGGGAAAAAGCACTGTTCCCGTGGGAAATTCACGCGGGCGAAGCCGCGGGCAAAATCTAGTAATTTAATAAAACACTCTATTTCAGGAGTTGGAATCCAGCCTGGAGCTGGAAGCCACAGCGCGCGCGCGGCTGGAGGGGCAGCTGGCGCGCCTGCGCGACGCGCACGAGCAGCTCGCCGCCGAGCTCGGGGCGGCTCGCGCGCGCGACCACCACGCCGCCGACGAGCTCAGGAAACTGGCCAGGCAGTTGCGGTTAGTTCTACCTATTTATTTATTTACATGAAAAGTACATTGATGCCTTTTCAACTATTTCCCTTGTCTACTTTTTACACGACTGACCAAAAAAGGAGTGTTATGTTTTCAGGGTTCATGTATGTATGTGTATGTATGTAAGTTTCTTTATTCCACCATAAATCCTGAACGGCTTAACAGTTTTTGATGATGTGTGAGGAGATGTGAGAGGTATTTTTAGATTCCTTGCATTCCTCCGAGTGACATAGGCTATATGACGTCATCATAAAAACAAAATACCGGATTATATATATGCGATAAATAGCAGACGAAAAAAATAAAATTTGATCAATCTTATCGAGTGGGGTATCAAATTGAAGGGCTTTTCAAAATGTATATAAGTAACTTATATGTTTGTATGTACTTCTTGTGTAAAAACTTGTCAATCGTTTTTTTTATTTTTAATAATTAGCTTGTTTATACCTTTTACAATTTTTTTTTCTATATTTGTTTATATTGTTAACTTATAGTTCTAATTATTATACACGGGTCACTCACGCGCTGTTATCGGCCATTCCTGATTATAGTTTCGGCACAGAATATACCTCGGCCTGCTCAGCCAATATATATCGGCGTACTTTTCGCCATACATTTGTGACAACTGCTGGATTGATTAACCATGATGTTATCAATCAAAATAGCACGTAATGGCCCCATTAAATTTCACAAACACATTTGTGCGTATGTAATTTATAATTTACGAGCGTTGTATGAAGTGTCCGGGGTGTGGTTTCGGATTCATCAAGAGTCCATTTTCAAGGCAAATTCAGGACCGCGCGTGACGCCGCCCAGAACTGGAATGTCTTTTTCTTACGTTAGTTTTTTCCTAGCCTATTGAGGTGTCCCACTGCTGGCCAAAGCCTTCCCTTTTCTCTATACACAATTCTCTGTCGAGTAACGCTCGCTCATTCCCGCAAATACATTTTAATATTTTAACTTGATAGTTTCAATTAAGTATATTTTAATTTAATGACATTTCTTGCGGTCTTGTACTATCCATCGCCACTAACCGGCTTTGAGGTTCCGTAGAACTATCAGAAAACCCTATCTAAAATAACCTAAAACAATAAATATTTTATTTCACCCAACAGCGAGCTGAAAGAAGAGAACTCCAACCTCCAAGCGAAGCTGAGCGAGGCGAGCCGCGCCAAGTGTGCTGCCGAGGCCGCCGCCGCTGCAGCCAGTGCCGAAGCAGCCGCTGCCCGGGACGAGGCCAGGCTGGCTGCTAGACGAGCTACTGCCTTGCAGGAAGCCATTGCTGGGGACCTGTCCAGCCCGGGAGACTCCAGGGATACTGACAGGTTCGTATTACATTACTTTATCTAAGTCGTCGGTGGCAGCCTAGGCATGGCAGCTGCAGCTACCTGCAGCTGCCATGCCTAGGCTGCCACCTCAAGGGCTAAGACAAGGCTGGCTGAACTTTTTGGGTAAATAATATACTAGCTAGCAAACTGCTTTTTATTAGAAACCAGCTTTCGCTCACGGCTCCGCCCGCGCCTATATAGATCCCACGGGAACCGTACTATTTTCCGGGATAAATGATAGGCTATGTCCTTCTCTGGACCCCTGACTATGTGTATGCAAAATTTTATGACGATTGGTTCAGAAGATAAAGCGTGAAGAGGTAACAAACAAACTCATTTTCGCGTTTATAATTTCAGTTAGGATTAGAATTACTTAGACTAAAAAGGAAGGAGGCTTAACCACACGATGCATTCTTAAGAAACACATAGAAAGAGAGATAAATGAAATGAGAGGCCCAAAGTAAACGTCGTGTCGTATAAATAGTGAAAGACTTTTTGTTTTGCAGTGACAACGATAGCTACAGCTCAGACGAGTCGATCGGCACGTTCCTGACCAACCACAAGCTGAGCCCGTCAGTGCCCTCGAGGAACAGCATACACCTCGACTCACAGAAGTAAGCTACTCAAGCAATCATATTACCTGCAACAACAACGCTTTTTCCCGAAATGAAAGGTACCCTATGTCCTTCTCAGTAATTCTAACTATGTGTATGCGAAATTTCAGGAAGAATGGTTCAGTAGATAAAGCGAGACGAGGTAACAAACAAACAAATAAACAAACTCACTTTCACCTTTATATTATTAGTTAGAATTACTATAAGTCGTATTTCAGAATTCTGTCATATTTGTCTCATCTGTGTCATACTTTCGCGAGTTATAACTGTTCTATTGCATAATTTCCGTTGAACTTCTTCAAGTATGAACGACGAATTAAATTCATTTATTTTGTTTCAGATCTCATACCCCAGAAGGACGGCAGTCACGGTCAAGCAACGGATCCATAACGAAGCCAATAAGCCCCACCAAGGAATCGTTCGCATAACAACCGGCCGCCGCGGGGCTGCTGACCGGCGCCCTGCCCGTCATCTGCGCCGTGTTCTGCTCCCGCCAGCGACACGACTCTGCCCACGTCGTCGTCGAATAAAAAAAGATAAACGTCAAAGTGACAGCTGTCAGTGCGAAACTTGTGACGTTCGAACTTTAGTGATGTGATGATACTAGACGGAAACGATATGCTCGATTTTAAGCGATTTCAGTAGTTATCCTTTTTATTAAACTTGTGTGATTAACATTTATCTTCGAATCGCTGGTAGTAGTCCAGATTTTTATAATGTTAATCAAACGATAGTTTACTAGTAATAATTGATGTAGATGCTCGAGAAGGGCATTTTAAAAATTATCAAGACTTACCACATGCTTTAGAAATACACGTGTATCGACAATGGCTCCTAAATTAGACTGCTCAAACATATACAATATTAAATAGATTCAAGTTTTTCAAATATTTGATATAATGGCTTTTACAATTCGTACACCCAAAAGTTTTATATGGATTTATTATTAAACATGGCGCTAGTGTCATATCGAGTATTCGAATAGCCAATCATCTTCTCAGATGATATTTAATTCAAGAATGCATTCCAAAAAAATCTCTGGATAACTCTCTAAAATAATTTTGGCTATCACATATGCATAGCGCACTCTTCAGTGATTATAATTGATAAAATGAAGATGATGCGTGAGATTTGAACATAATCACTAGCACCATTAATTCTAGGCTTTGACTCTAATTTATTTAGCATAGGATTCGTAGAGGAAATTCGCCGTTGATTTAGTTATTTGTTGTACTGCGTACAGCGAGCCAGTCAGTATTGGACGGCCGAGGCGATGTAACTTACAAAATAATATTAGGTTCTTTGTTATTTAGTTAGCTAACGTTTGTAAATAACTAGATGGCATATACATTTTATTATTTAATTTGTAATATTTGTGTGATCAGACTGTTATTCTATGATTTATTTGTTACAAGTGAGTTGTTGCTTTATAGACATTCAATACATATCTGTTAGAGAATATTTTTTTTATATCAATGAATAATCTTTAGACTGGTTTTGATTAATGTAACTTTTGGATAATTAGCGGAAATTAACTATAATCTTCATTAAATGTATTCCTCGTAATGTATAACTCCATTACCTATAAATCGTCATTCAACTATATCTCTATATATTTATGTGTCTGTAACCATGAGTATACATTTTACTATTATATGTGTATTGTACGATAATGTGATGAAATGTTACTGCATTCAATACTGGTTGTAAAATGAAATTATTTAATAAAGTAACAGAAATGTATCTCTTTCTTTGAATTTTGACTACCCCAATACTTACAAATAAGTAGTAGGGAGGTACAAATAGTAGGTACCATGAGAGGTACTTTTTATCCCGAAATTCCCCGGGAATAGCTTCCCTGGGAATTTCGGGCTTATACCTCTCGTCTGAGCCTCCAGTAGATTTTGCTTAAAATTCAACCAAACGAACGCCGCCCCGCCGACGATGAATGAATTTGGGAAGTTTGCAATGATGATGACTTATGAGTTGATGACAATTTTTTTGTATCTCTTGACAGTACTTATTACTTCCATGCTCTTGACTGTCTCATCTCAGGCGACTGTACCTTCTTAATTTTTTAATATACATAAGGTAAATGCACCAATTATGGACAGTAAGAAACTTTTTTTCGTTTTTCCTTTATAATTCATACATTTAACAATATACGTTCTCAGGGATTTGGAGGTTAGTAAAGAGTGATATACTTAATAAGTATTTAATGTATAAAATCAGTTTTAAACAAGCTTCAATAAAAAAATATTAATAACAATACCCTCTGCCAAACTCCATTTATGGACAAGGAAAATCCAGTTATGATCCTCCGATTATGGTCAGTATCCAAATGTGAACAGCTATTTATGGACATTGTTCAACCGAATCCTCATCACCCAGGAGTGCTTAAGGGTTCATTAAGTTGGTATAATGAAAATAAAAACAATTAAAATTCAATTCTAAAAGAATATATCAGAAAAAAATATTTTTTTTTGCCTTTTAGCCGATTTAGCCACATTTTTTCTCCTTTTCTTACTTCTTCAATTGCATTGGCCATTTGTTCTTTGGTATAAGCTTTTCTAGTCGCCATTTCTACAGTAAAACAAAAAATTTCTATTAAAAAAATATTGAACCAATTTTGAACACCTAATTATGGACATAACTACTACTATTAAAAAAAATATATATAGTTAAACGAGTATACAAGTGTATGACTTAAAAACAATATGTATGAAAAATACACTTCATGTACATTTGATAAATATTTGGGCACAGAATTAAAAATTATTCAATTTTGTCTGTTGACAAATTTTAAGGCACCAATTTTGGATATCCATTTATGGACAGAGTGTTCATAATTGGAAAGAGTCTTAATTTTCAGCTGATTCAAAAAGAAAACGATAGAGTTAAACGAATGTACAACTATAAGATGAAAAAACAATAATTTCGAAAACAATACCTTCATGGACATTTTGTCCATATTAGGCGTGGCTTAAAAAAAATTCCAATTATGAACTTCGTTAAATTTAAAGGTTAAAATTCTAATGAGGTGTTTGGATGAAACAACAGAGTTACAAGTGTTTTTAGCAACAAAGTTACAAGTAGTGATGTGCCGTTTCCGAAATTTTCGGGAATTTTTGGAAACGGTCAGGAAACGTTCTCGGAAATATTCCCTAAAACGGAAATTGTTGGAAAAGTACCTAAAATATTTAAAAAAAGGGAATTTTCTTTTTGCAGCAGTCTTTAAAATAAGAAGATTGACAATCACTAAAATTTTCAAGAAAATCGGATATAGGGAAATGCATATTTTCCATATTCCGGGGAAATTTTCCTAAGAAATTTCCGAGAAGTTCCCAAGAAATTTCTTGAGAATTTCATTCCCAGGAAATTTTCCAAGAAATTTCGGAGAAATTTCCAAGAAATTTCTTGAGAATTTCATTCCCAGGAAATTTTTCAAGAAATTTCGGAGAAATTTTCAAGAAATTTCTTGAGAATTTCATTCCCAGGAAATTTTCCAAGAAATTTCAGAGAAATTTGAGAATTTCATTCCTGAGAATTTTTCAGAGAAAAATATTTTAGTACTAGCTGTTGCCCGCGGTTCCATTCGCGGCAAAAAGTCTTATTTTTTTCATAAAAACATTGAAACATCATGAAATAGTGACAGACAGACTTTCGCAAAAAATTGGGAGAAAACGTTCCCGAAAATTTCTGGAAAGTTTCGGAAATTTTCCATGAAAGAAATTTTCGGAAACCGAGAAATTCTCGGCGGCACATCGCTAGTTACAAGTGTCATAAAAAAAAGCTAATACATGTACTTACTTTACTTGCATCGCAATCCTTATAAGAAAATCTGTTTTTGGCACCGAAACACGCCGAGCGAGTAAAAATTTGTTATGGCCGAAAACAAAATGGTTGACAGATGTCAAATATGGTTTAAATTACATCTACAATGTTGGTACTACCGATTGATGTAGCCGTTCGAAAAAAATAATTTACTGATTTCTTATTTTTCGAGGGATTTTCGAAAACTGTTCATAATGGGCCCGCGTTTATAATAGGTGCATTTACCTTAATTTATTTTATCCATTTTAAAAACATTATTTATAATTTGAGTAATCGACAATTCGACACTCTTGAAATCCCTACGTCCACGCCCGCCCAAAGAGTATATAATCACTATGGCCCGCCCCCAAATCTGTCAAAGCAAAGCAAGTGTCATTTTGGTGTCATTCAACTGTCTGTTGTCATTCATTCATTTGTGGTGCCGTGTCAAACCAAAAAATACTAAGTGTGAGTTTTTATTTTCTGCAGAATTCTGTAGTTTAGATCCTATTTAATATCCTATACGAGTATTTATTTAAAATCTCCTAGTATCAGTTAATTCAACCAACTTCACATCTTTGTATTCAGCGTAAATACATTTAGTAGCTGTCAAAATTTACAAGCTATCGATTTTCTAGGAACGGCCCCTAAATTATTAGTAAGAGCTCAAAGACGATTAGAAGCGGAAATAAGGCATCAAAATGACCGACTCAAAGTATTTTACCACCACGAAGAAAGGCGAGATATTTGAGCTGAAATCCGAACTCAACAGCGACAAGAAAGAGAAGAAGAAGGAGGCTGTCAAAAAGGTATTTATTCTGATTCCTAAGATGTAGTAATAGCACAAGAGTTATTATTTTACATTTATTGGCGACTATTTTCTAAATCAGAGATATGTAGGGTAAAAGGTAACTTTACCAATAGGTAAGTAAATGGAACTAGGTAAATGGTAATATACTTTTCTATGTGGCCAACTGTACTAAACAGCTAAAGCATTGCCACTGTTAGAAGTGGTAACATTTGTTTATCTTTATCACTACACCAACCGATGCATTTTCTGAAATTTTTTTAAGCCTTAACTAGTTTATCAAGCAATACCACATAAAATTAAAATATTTCATCCAGTCAATTTCTCCCAGGTCATAGCATCGATGACAGTCGGAAAAGATGTGTCAGCATTATTTCCCGACGTAGTGAATTGCATGCAGACGGACAACTTGGAGCTGAAGAAGCTGGTTTACTTGTATTTGATGAACTACGCTAAGTCTCAACCGGATATGGCTATCATGGCAGTAAACACTTTCGTCAAGGTAAGTGTTTGTCTTCATTCTTATGAATCTATGTGAGGCTGTTTTATATGCTTTTGTTTTTGAAATTAAATAAGCACAATTTTTCTGTATATTCATAGAGACATATCAGTACATTTTGTATATTCATAGGGTCTGTCAGTACACGTGTTGTCAATTAAATAAAAGAAGATATTTAGAACAGTCTTGTCTTAACTCCTCTCAAGTTAATGTAACTTTGAACACTCATTGTCAGCAAAGGACATGGGAATGGGAAGTTTCATCAAAAAAAATAAGGATTCTTGAAGATAAATTCTCTCTCTCTCTCTCTCTCTCAGCCGAAAGGCGTCCACTGTTGGACAAAGGCCTCCCCCAAGGATTTCATCCATGGAGGGTTTGGCCGTAATCGCCATGCTTGGCAGGCGGGTTGGCAATCGCAGTGTTATGGCATAGTACACGGAAAGATGCTGCTGCCCATCCTTCGGTGTTTTAAATCCCTTAGTGGCGACTAAGGGATTTAAAACACCGAAGAAGAAGAGGCGTCTTACGACACCCACAGGAAGAGATGGGTTGGTGCTGTTCTAGGGCCACACCACAGGCCGTAAAATAAATTAACACAAAGCAAATGTTCATTTTTATTAATTTAAGAACATTGTTCTTGTCGGTGGAGTTTCCATCTCTCCCTATTAAGGCAAATGTTAGTGCATTGATATTTTTCTATGTTGTGGGTTAGAATTTCATGTCATCTTTCTGATTGAAATGTACAGTAAGCCACATGGAAAAGTATACCACTTTTTATAATGGATCATATTTCAGGTGGTATACTTTTTTATGTGTTCCACTGTACAAGTGTGTAATAAAGGGAAGAATTTCTTGTAGGTATATTGATATGTTTGGTGATCATAACTACAATCCTTTATTTAGTTTCAAACCTTAATAAAGTATATGAAATAGCCTTACATACCTAGTTAATAATTTTCAATTTCAACTAAGTAAATTTGGTAATTTTTATAAATTTTTGCATGATATTAAAAGAGTCAACAAATGGAAATACATGTAGGATAGTAAAAATATGTTTACAAAATTAAGCATGGGAATTAACAAATGGAGATATAAGTACATGTAGGATAGTAATAAAAACATGTTTACAAAAATGAGCATGGGAGTTCTAATACTAGTAACAGCTACATTTTTCAAATTTTAATATTGAAGATTTCAATCAATAACTACTAGTAGTGTAGTTATTTGTGTGTGACTTGTGTTTTTTATCGTTTTAATGTCTACTGTACCATATTATGTGGAAGGACCTACCAACATACCAGCTTGTTAAGGTAAATCTGATCCAAAACCAATCAGTTCATCCATCTGTAGGTTTACACATTTGAATTATACCCTTAAATGTTTAATGTAGGTCCAGATCTGTACCTTTTTAGTGCTAATTTCAAACTTTCAATAGTTATGCATGTTTTTGATTTTATTTTTTCTTGAAAGCAGGTGTTTTACCTGCTTGAAAGGTTAAGAAATGTACTTTAATATTATTTTCTATAAAACATTTTTTTGCATGTTTACCAAAAATGATGACAATGTAACAAAAATCCAGAAATAGATAATTCCCTCGCACAGTAACAGATGTGTAAATCTACATAAAGTATAATTCAGCTGACATTGAGATATATTTATATTTAACAGTAATATAATACATGAGTTCCATGCCTCATTCAGTTAGACGCACATCGGCTACTATCTATCTATCCTATATTATCATGCAAATAGAACCTCTCTAATCTATTATAATAAACCCCATTTTATAATATTTTTTTATTAGCATTATTGTTGTGTACCCTATGTATGTTAAATTTGAAAAGAATAGCGAGATTCTACTATATCTGTCAACAATATGGAAGTTAAAATATATAATTTAAACACAATTTGATTTAATGCAAATGCATACTGCTGTTTGCACTTCTCACTTAGTTTTTTGCAAACTAAATACTAAGTATGCCTAAATAAATAATTAATTCAGTTATATTTATCAATTTAATTGTATTAATTATGAACATTATTAATTATGAAAATAAACATTATTTAAAATAGATGACAAAGTAATGAATTGAATAAATATATTTTGTATATAAAAAATATTACAAATTAATAAGCAACTGAAAGTAGCTATCTTCCATATTCCTGACAAGCAGCCCCGCTTATAGCGATTGCTTCAGTATTATTGATGTGTTGCTTCTCTTTCTTTTTATACAATACCGAATGCAAACGCGATATCCGCCTTCAGGACTGCGAGGATTCGAACCCGTTGATCCGTGCGCTGGCGGTGCGTACCATGGGGTGCATTCGTGTGGATAAGATCACGGAGTACTTGTGTGAGCCGCTGAGGAAGTGCTTGAAGGACGAGGACCCGTACGTGAGGAAGACCGCGGCTGTGTGTGTCGCCAAATTGTATGACATCTCGTCGAGCATGGTCGAAGATCAGGTAACTTTTTATTTATTTGTTAATAGACATTGCAGATTTACGGTTGGTGTGTCTATAGTAATAGACAGTGTTGAAAGTTTTGATTTATTTTATTAAGTTCATACTACTGACTGTTTCAGTGCATATATAAGTTAAAATTTGAGTTCTTGACGTCATAAATAGGTTTTAAAAAAAAAGTATTTTTCTGAATGGACACTTGAAAAATCTGTTTATGCAAAGACAGACGATGACATAATTATGACATGGTAAGACATCCATAAACAAAAAATTAGACATTTTAGGGCTAGTAAAAAAAAAGAGAAAACAATTAAAGGAATGATGTTTACAGGGTTTCTTAGATCAGTTGAAGGATTTGCTGAGTGACTCAAACCCCATGGTGGTCGCGAATGCAGTGGCAGCTCTCTCCGAAATCAACGAGGCCAGCGTTTCTGGGCACCCACTTGTAGGTAAATAGCACGATTCTCAATTACTATGATGCTATAAATGATAATGATTTCGGGCAGATTCGCGATTTAAACACATGACTATGATATTAGCGTAAATAAAATAAGGTTCGTGCTAAGCCCCGTAAATATCATAGTCATGTTATTTCATGTATTTACAGAGATGAACGCGTCCACAATCAACAAGCTGCTGACAGCCCTGAACGAGTGTACCGAGTGGGGCCAAGTGTTCATACTGGACGCGTTATCAAACTATTCCCCGCGGGATGCGCGCGAGGCACACTCCATCTGCGAGAGAATCACCCCTCGTCTCGCTCACGCCAATGCGGCAGTCGTGCTCTCTGCTGTTAAGGTAGTTATTCTGAACGAGTGTACCGAGTGGGCCCAAGTGTTCATTACGGGACACATTATCAAACTATTCCCCGCGGGACGCGCGCGGGGCACACTCCGTCTCCTTTACGGATAACCGGATATAACATTCAAATATTCTTAGTCTTCTTATTTGTAAATCGTGTTCGTTCGTTTTGTTCCAAATCTTAACTTAATCTTCTGATGAAGCTGATGGAGATGGTAGCTGGTGATGCACACTGTCAAGCTCTGACGCTTGTGATGATCTGCAGTAGGCTCTGAGCATCAACCTGCAGCGCTGATGGAGATGGTCTCGGAAGACGCAAGCTGGCGCCGCCGCTGGTGACGCTGCTCAGCGCCGAGCCCGAGGTGCAGTACGTGGCTCTGAGGAACATCAACCTGGTGGTGCAGAAGCGGCCGGACATCCTCAAGCATGAGATGAAGGTATGAAGCTGATGGAGATGGTCTCGGAAGACGCAAGCTGGCGCCGCCGCTGGTGACGCTGCTCAGCGCCGAGCCCGAGGTGCAGTACGTGGCTCTGAGGAACATCAACCTGGTGGTGCAGAAGCGGCCGGACATCCTCAAGCATGAGATGAAGGTATGAAGCTGATGGAGATGGTCTCGGAAGACGCAAGCTGGCGCCGCCGCTGGTGACGCTGCTCAGCGCCGAGCCCGAGGTGCAGTACGTGGCTCTGAGGAACATCAACCTGGTGGTGCAGAAGCGGCCGGACATCCTCAAGCATGAGATGAAGGTATGAAGCTGATGGAGATGGTCTCGGAAGACGCAAGCTGGCGCCGCCGCTGGTGACGCTGCTCAGCGCCGAGCCCGAGGTGCAGTACGTGGCTCTGAGGAACATCAACCTGGTGGTGCAGAAGCGGCCGGACATCCTCAAGCATGAGATGAAGGTATGAAGCTGATGGAGATGGTCTCGGAAGACGCAAGCTGGCGCCGCCGCTGGTGACGCTGCTCAGCGCCGAGCCCGAGGTGCAGTACGTGGCTCTGAGGAACATCAACCTGGTGGTGCAGAAGCGGCCGGACATCCTCAAGCATGAGATGAAGGTATGAAGCTGATGGAGATGGTCTCGGAAGACGCAAGCTGGCGCCGCCGCTGGTGACGCTGCTCAGCGCCGAGCCCGAGGTGCAGTACGTGGCTCTGAGGAACATCAACCTGGTGGTGCAGAAGCGGCCGGACATCCTCAAGCATGAGATGAAGGTATGAAGCTGATGGAGATGGTCTCGGAAGACGCAAGCTGGCGCCGCCGCTGGTGACGCTGCTCAGCGCCGAGCCCGAGGTGCAGTACGTGGCTCTGAGGAACATCAACCTGGTGGTGCAGAAGCGGCCGGACATCCTCAAGCATGAGATGAAGGTATGAAGCTGATGGAGATGGTCTCGAAGACGCAAGCTGGCGCCGCCGCTGGTGACGCTGCTCAGCGCCGAGCCCGAGGTGCAGTACGTGGCTCTGAGGAACATCAACCTGGTGGTGCAGAAGCGGCCGGACATCCTCAAGCATGAGATGAAGGTATGAAGCTGATGGAGATGGTCTCGGAAGACGCAAGCTGGCGCCGCCGCTGGTGACGCTGCTCAGCGCCGAGCCCGAGGTGCAGTACGTGGCTCTGAGGAACATCAACCTGGTGGTGCAGAAGCGGCCGGACATCCTCAAGCATGAGATGAAGGTATGAAGCTGATGGAGATGGTCTCGGAAGACGCAAGCTGGCGCCGCCGCTGGTGACGCTGCTCAGCGCCGAGCCCGAGGTGCAGTACGTGGCTCTGAGGAACATCAACCTGGTGGTGCAGAAGCGGCCGGACATCCTCAAGCATGAGATGAAGGTATGAAGCTGATGGAGATGGTCTCGGAAGACGCAAGCTGGCGCCGCCGCTGGTGACGCTGCTCAGCGCCGAGCCCGAGGTGCAGTACGTGGCTCTGAGGAACATCAACCTGGTGGTGCAGAAGCGGCCGGACATCCTCAAGCTATGAGATGAAGGTATGAAGCTGATGGAGATGGTCTCGGAAGACGCAAGCTGGCGCCGCCGCTGGTGACGCTGCTCAGCGCCGAGCCCGAGGTGCAGTACGTGGCTCTGAGGAACATCAACCTGGTGGTGCAGAAGCGGCCGGACATCCTCAAGCTATGAGATGAAGGTATGAAGCTGATGGAGATGGTCTCGGAAGACGCAAGCTGGCGCCGCCGCTGGTGACGCTGCTCAGCGCCGAGCCCGAGGTGCAGTACGTGGCTCTGAGGAACATCAACCTGGTGGTGCAGAAGCGGCCGGACATCCTCAAGCTATGAGATGAAGGTATGAAGCTGATGGAGATGGTCTCGGAAGACGCAAGCTGGCGCCGCCGCTGGTGACGCTGCTCAGCGCCGAGCCCGAGGTGCAGTACGTGGCTCTGAGGAACATCAACCTGGTGGTGCAGAAGCGGCCGGACATCCTCAAGCATGAGATGAAGGTATGAAGCTGATGGAGATGGTCTCGGAAGACGCAAGCTGGCGCCGCCGCTGGTGACGCTGCTCAGCGCCGAGCCCGAGGTGCAGTACGTGGCTCTGAGGAACATCAACCTGGTGGTGCAGAAGCGGCCGGACATCCTCAAGCATGAGATGAAGGTATGAAGCTGATGGAGATGGTCTCGGAAGACGCAAGCTGGCGCCGCCGCTGGTGACGCTGCTCAGCGCCGAGCCCGAGGTGCAGTACGTGGCTCTGAGGAACATCAACCTGGTGGTGCAGAAGCGGCCGGACATCCTCAAGCATGAGATGAAGGTATGAAGCTGATGGAGATGGTCTCGGAAGACGCAAGCTGGCGCCGCCGCTGGTGACGCTGCTCAGCGCCGAGCCCGAGGTGCAGTACGTGGCTCTGAGGAACATCAACCTGGTGGTGCAGAAGCGGCCGGACATCCTCAAGCATGAGATGAAGGTATGAAGCTGATGGAGATGGTCTCGGAAGACGCAAGCTGGCGCCGCCGCTGGTGACGCTGCTCAGCGCCGAGCCCGAGGTGCAGTACGTGGCTCTGAGGAACATCAACCTGGTGGTGCAGAAGCGGCCGGACATCCTCAAGCATGAGATGAAGGTATGAAGCTGATGGAGATGGTCTCGGAAGACGCAAGCTGGCGCCGCCGCTGGTGACGCTGCTCAGCGCCGAGCCCGAGGTGCAGTACGTGGCTCTGAGGAACATCAACCTGGTGGTGCAGAAGCGGCCGGACATCCTCAAGCATGAGATGAAGGTATGAAGCTGATGGAGATGGTCTCGGAAGACGCAAGCTGGCGCCGCCGCTGGTGACGCTGCTCAGCGCCGAGCCCGAGGTGCAGTACGTGGCTCTGAGGAACATCAACCTGGTGGTGCAGAAGCGGCCGGACATCCTCAAGCATGAGATGAAGGTATGAAGCTGATGGAGATGGTCTCGGAAGACGCAAGCTGGCGCCGCCGCTGGTGACGCTGCTCAGCGCCGAGCCCGAGGTGCAGTACGTGGCTCTGAGGAACATCAACCTGGTGGTGCAGAAGCGGCCGGACATCCTCAAGCATGAGATGAAGGTATGAAGCTGATGGAGATGGTCTCGGAAGACGCAAGCTGGCGCCGCCGCTGGTGACGCTGCTCAGCGCCGAGCCCGAGGTGCAGTACGTGGCTCTGAGGAACATCAACCTGGTGGTGCAGAAGCGGCCGGACATCCTCAAGCATGAGATGAAGGTATGAAGCTGATGGAGATGGTCTCGGAAGACGCAAGCTGGCGCCGCCGCTGGTGACGCTGCTCAGCGCCGAGCCCGAGGTGCAGTACGTGGCTCTGAGGAACATCAACCTGGTGGTGCAGAAGCGGCCGGACATCCTCAAGCATGAGATGAAGGTATGAAGCTGATGGAGATGGTCTCGGAAGACGCAAGCTGGCGCCGCCGCTGGTGACGCTGCTCAGTGCCGAGCCCGAGGTGCAGTACCAGTTATAATCTGATCATGTAGGGGTTCCTGAACTTAGTCACAAGTCGCGTTGCGGTAGCGAATTTAGGTGTCAGCTGGGTAGTACAGCGCGGGGAGGAGACACCCCCTCTTCCCCACACACCCCACCCCCGCGTGGACCCTCTCGCCGCTCGGACTTGCGCCCACTGGCGTGAACAGCTTAGTTCAGAGTAGCCATACTATTTGATTCCTAATGCAACCTGGGATCAAGTTATCTCCATCTTTTACATGCAAAATATTACTGTCACACTCTCGCGATTTCGCTGTTTGAAGAGGATGGTAATACAATTTCGTACGAATGACAGAGACAAAGCGATTTTCTGCCTGACGGAGTTTAGCTAGTTACCATTCATATGATATTTTCAATAGTGAAGAGAGAAATTATTATGTTTGTTTTTGAGTTTTTCGCTGCCAGACAGAGAGACGCAGCAGGAGAAAATAAATTTAAATTGTTTAAACATTTAACATGTTGTTCTCAGGTGTTCTTCGTGAAATATAACGACCCAATCTACGTGAAACTCGAAAAATTGGACATTATGATCCGTTTGGCGTCGCAAGCTAACATCGCTCAGGTTTTAGGAGAACTGAAGGAATATGCGACTGAAGTGGACGTGGACTTCGTGAGGAAGGCCGTACGTGCTATTGGACGCTGTGCTATAAAGGTGAGAGTTGTCTGTAATATGTAGGTGGCGCTAGTTTCTATGTGAACATATCAAAACTGGATAATAATGACTTGAGGAAGCGAAGGTACTTGATATCCTACTATGCTACTCCTACTAATTTTATAAATGCGAAAGTTTGGATGTGAATTTGTGAGGATGTTTGTGACTCAATCACACAAAATCAACTGGACGTATTTCGATGAAATTTGGTATACGGGTAGAAAAATACAGGGAATAGCACATAGGGTATTTTTTATCCCGAAATTCTTACGGAAGCGAAGCCCAGGGGCGCGGCTAATACTTAATAAATTTTTAGTCACCTATCCCTTGACCGACCATGATGAAAATTGCACAGACAAGCTCACTAACCACTGTGCTACTGAAGCTAAATCCTAAATAATATTGTAAATGCGAAAGTGTGTTTGTGTGTTACCTCTTCACGCTTTATCTACTGAACCAATCTTTATGAAATTTCGCATACACATAGTTGGACGTACTGAGAAGGACATGGGGTACCTTTTATACCGGGAAAAAGCACTGTTCCCGTGGGAAATTCACGCAGGCGATGCCGCGGGCAAAAGCTAGTTTTATTTATAAACCAACTTAAAAAAAGGATGTTCTCAAGTCGGCTGTATTTTTACACGACTGCCCAAAAAAGGATTGTTATGTTTTCAGGGTTCCTGTATGTAAGTAAGCATGTATGTATGTAAGTTTCTTTATTCCACCATAAGTCCTGAACGGCTTAACAGATTTAGATGTGAGAGGTATTGTTAGATTCCTTGTATTCCTCCGAGTGACATAGGCTATGCAAGTTGTCAGTCGTGTTTTTTTATTTTTAAATAATAATCTTACTAGCTTTTGCCCGCGGCTTCGCCCGCGTGAATTTCCCACGGGAACAGTGCTTTTTCCCGGGATAAAAAGTAGCCTATGTGCTATTCCAGGTCATTATCTACCTCTGTACCAAATTTCATCGAAATCCGTCAAGTAGATTTTGCGTGATTGAGTAACAAACATCCTCACAAACTCACAAACTCACAAATTCACAAACTCACAAACTCACATCCAAACTTTCGCATTTATAATATTAGTATGGATTCTTTTATTTCTCAGGTGGAGCCGTCAGCCGAGCGTTGCGTGTCAACCCTACTCGAGCTGATCCAAACGAAAGTGAACTACGTGGTGCAAGAGGCCATAGTGGTGATCAAGGACATCTTCCGCAAGTACCCCAACAAGTACGAGAGCATCATCAGCACACTCTGCGAGAACCTCGACACCTTGGACGAGCCTGAGGCGCGCGTCTATGGTGAGACTACTATGACAATAACGCTATAACTATACTTACTTCTTACTTCCGTCGAGGACATTTTTCCGCAATTAGGCCTCCAGTTTGGGCCCATTTTGCGTGAGGAATAACTATACTTGGGTATTTATTAAGCAAAGGTGAATAACTACACTTACTTAGGTATTTATAAAGCAAAGGTGTATGAAAGAGTTTGTCAGTCAGGGTCGACCTCGGAGAACGCACTTTGACCAGGTTGCGGACCTCCTTAAAAAGGGAGATATTATTATATTAATGTATACATAGGAGCACCCATAATCGGCTAGCATGTATAAAGAGTGTAGAGGAAGCGAGAGAGATCTGAAAGGATCGTAGCAAGTGGAAATCGCTAGTCTCTGCCTACCCCCTACGGGAAAACGTTTCCACTACTAGAGCTGATCCAAATAAAGGTGAACTACGTAGTGCAAGAGGCCATAGTGGTGATCAAGGACATCTTCCGCAAGTACCCCAACAAGTACGAGAGCATCATCAGCACACTCTGCGAGAACCTCGACACGTTAGACGCGGGCGTCTATGGTGAGACAATAATGATAGCAAATACTATATCGTGTTAGCTGTGCCTGTGTCACGTGCCATTATTTTCTACCTACGATGACGTCACGCCAGTAATTTAAGTGATGGACGCAACATAAACGCGAATGAAGGCTAACTAAGTAGCAAACCGTGATTGTTTGTCCATTGGACATACGCCGGGCACGCTTGAACATACTGCTTGCGGCATCTAGGGTATATCAAAATCTGTGGTCACAACCCTTATATTATATGTAAACAAATAATGTAGAAAAAATGGGAGAAAATAGTATTGGTTTGACCGCTCCCAAGCACTGACGTCTAATTTAATTCTGACCCTTCTATATGTTAATACGCACAGCTCTTGATATTTCCCATAAATTGGCTAGGTAACTAAAAAAATAATGCCATGTGGCAGGTGATCCAGCACCGTTTATTTGCACTTTAACATGTTAGCCCTTGTATATTTGAATAATACAACTTTAATATTTGAATAATACAACTATATACAATAATTCTATTTAATTTTGTGAAAATCTCGTTACAGAAAACTTCCCCCTTTTTGCCTCCATTCAAAAAAAGCTCTCGACAAAAAAACACACGTGCCAAGTTTAGTACGGATGTATTTTTTGACAAATATTTATATGACATGATTCCAGGTATGGATAGTGGGAGAATACGCGGAGCGTATCGACAACGCGGACGAACTCTTAGACTCCTTCCTCGAAGGGTTCCACGATGAAAATGCTCAGGTATATATTATTTTGGAAATCTTTCAATGACAGTTATCGTATTTACACTCGATTGTCGGCGCTACTGACCAGTATTGTCACGGTCATTGCAACGGGGGATTTTCCGAGACCCAAATAAAAAAAAAATAGTTCCAGATTAGTTCATAGATGGCGCTTAGTAAAAGGCGAGTCCATACAAAAAGCAAAAATGCACGGGTTTTGAAATAAAACCTAATAAAAAAAAACATCCAAAAAGTATCAATATTGTGATTTGTGCAACTGTGCAACTGTATTTTTTTTCTGCCTCTGGTTGACAAGAAAAAGCGTACAATATAGGTACAGCCATTATTACGACTCGGCTTTCATAAAACACCATCTGTTGGGACTTTTTTATACTGTTTTTTTTTCTTAATTTAGCTGTCGGAAAATCGCTTATTGTAAAATACTGTCATTTGAATTTGACACATCGACATTGACAGCGTTGTAACATCTGACAGATGTCTGTACTCTCTGATACTCATAGGTGCTGACATCTAGTGGAATATTTGTTCAAATTAGAAAATACAGGTGATAGCCTCATTATTTGTGCTAAACTGCTATAGCATTTACAGCAATTAAACTTTTATCGTGTCTCATATACTTTCCGCTAAAGTTGTTATTTTTTGTGATAACTGATTGGTTTTGTCTATGAAACAGGTGCAACTGCAACTGCTGACAGCAGTGGTGAAACTGTTTCTGAAACGTCCGGCCGATACCCAGGAGCTGGTGCAGCACGTGCTCAGCCTGGCCACGCAGGACTCCGACAACCCGGACCTCAGGTTTGTGTGGTCTCATTGCTTGTCTCTCTTGTCTGGCTCGGTGCAACTGTTCTGAAACGTCCGGCCGATACCCAGGAGCTGGTGCAGCACGTGCTCAGCCTGGCCACGCAGGACTCCGACAACCCGGACCTCAGGTTTGTGTGGTCTCATTGCTTGTCTCTCTTGTCTGGCTCGGTGCAACTGTTCTGAAACGTCCGGCCGATACCCAGGAGCTGGTGCAGCACGTGCTCAGCCTGGCCACGCAGGACTCCGACAACCCGGACCTCAGGTTTGTGTGGTCTCATTGCTTGTCTCTCTTGTCTGGCTCGGTGCAACTGTTCTGAAACGTCCGGCCGATACCCAGGAGCTGGTGCAGCACGTGCTCAGCCTGGCCACGCAGGACTCCGACAACCCGGACCTCAGGTTTGTGTGGTCTCATTGCTTGTCTCTCTTGTCTGGCTCGGTGCAACTGTTCTGAAACGTCCGGCCGATACCCAGGAGCTGGTGCAGCACGTGCTCAGCCTGGCCACGCAGGACTCCGACAACCCGGACCTCAGGTTTGTGTGGTCTCATTGCTTGTCTCTCTTGTCTGGCTCGGTGCAACTGTTCTGAAACGTCCGGCCGATACCCAGGAGCTGGTGCAGCACGTGCTCAGCCTGGCCACGCAGGACTCCGACAACCCGGACCTCAGGTTTGTGTGGTCTCATTGCTTGTCTCTCTTGTCTGGCTCGGTGCAACTGTTCTGAAACGTCCGGCCGATACCCAGGAGCTGGTGCAGCACGTGCTCAGCCTGGCCACGCAGGACTCCGACAACCCGGACCTCAGGTTTGTGTGGTCTCATTGCTTGTCTCTCTTGTCTGGCTCGGTGCAACTGTTCTGAAACGTCCGGCCGATACCCAGGAGCTGGTGCAGCACGTGCTCAGCCTGGCCACGCAGGACACCTTTTCCTTGTCAACCAGAGGCAGAAAAAAATCACCTCACAGTTTGACAGTTCCACAAATCACAATATTGATATTTTTTATATGTTAGTTTTATTTCAAAGAAATGCCAATCTCGTGCATTGTTGCTTTCTGTATGGACTCGCCTTTTACGCCATCTATGAAGTCATCTGGAACTAACATTTTTTTCAATTTAGGTCTCGGAAAATCGCTCATTTCTTTTGTCCATTAGACCCTTTGTAGGTCGATGAGTGTCCTTTGACTATTTGAAGCTTAGCTTTGAATTATTTATTTAAATATATATTTTTCTACAGAGATCGCGGCTTCATCTACTGGCGCCTGCTATCCACCGACCCAGCTGCCGCCAAAGAAGTGGTCCTCGCCGACAAACCTCTCATATCTGAGGAGACTGACCTTCTAGAACCAACTCTACTGGACGAACTGATCTGCCACATTAGTTCCCTCGCCTCCGTGTACCACAAGCCGCCTACTGCGTTTGTTGAAGGTGAGTATACTCGTATAGATGGTCGGTATGGCAAACTATTAGTTGCTAACATTATTAAGAAGGAACTAAAACCATATCACAAAAAGAACCCGTAATATGCGAGTAAAGAGATGAAGAAACAGTGAATGACAACTAAAAAAAAACTTCCTTGTTACCTATGTAATCATTCTTCTATTTGTGAGGACCTGTAATTGGTTTCTTTAGTTCTTAAGTGTTAACCTATTGTTGTATAAATGGCTGTTGGTCTTCCTAATAAACAAAATTAAAGATAGATGGATTGTGTCAGGGAGATTGTTGACGCTTTTAATTTCTCCCATTAAATCAGTAAATTAGAGGATTCTCTTCAACAAGAAGATCAAAAATCACTGTGGTTATTAGTGGTTATGTGAGAGTGAGACAATAGTGTTGTGTTACTTCGGAGCAGGGCTTGAAACCGGTTAATAAAAAACCTATAAAATAAGTGTTTTGACCTGGTTACGCAGTAACGCTCGGGCCATTACGATCGGAGTGAAAACCCCTTTGAATCGGTCTCGCGAGCGGAAATTACCTGGTTAATCCCTCGCGGGCGAGTGACAAGGACGGGTATATCGCTCAGCGTTTTATCTCACTTACGCATTTGCAAGTCTCAACGTGTAGATTGGTTAGATTTATATTGAGCGAGAGTGAGAAATAATCATAGTTAGAGCGAGATAGAACACGATCGTCGAAAAGAGCGAAATGTTTTGGGTCTTTCCGGTATTTTGAACAGGAACTGAAATGATATCGCGCTTTGAACATAACCAGAAATAATATATGGTTTTGCTCAACCGTAACTGATTTAAAACGCTCTTTTTTAAAATGTATGGCGCATCGAGTGAGCTGGTTTAGAATTTTAACCAGGTTAGCAAGCCCTGCTTCGGAGTATATTAAACTAGCCTGTGCCCGCGACTTCATCCGCGCGTATCTCTGGTTCTAAGCGGCATATCAAGGTGAAACCTACGTCAGATTTTAAGATAGACCTTCTATAATACAACAGTGAAAACCGCATTAAATTTGGTCCTGTAGTTTTTGAGTGATGCGCATACAAACATACAGACAGAAAGACAGACAGACAAAAATTCTACAAAAAATGGTTTTGGCTTCCTATGAAGACACCCCGTAGTTTTTTTTTTCTTAAAAATCTTCTATGTACAGACACAGACCTGTTACAGTTTTATCAGATTCAAATTTCTTTATTTATGAATTCACAGCGTTACAGAGTTAACTTATATACTAAAAATTACATTTTAAGTAAGGCCAATAACGAATTCACTAGTAAATCAGTACGTAGCGATTAAAAAATATTAAAAAACTAAAAAACTTATTAAAAAAATAAAAAAAATATGTAGTAACGTATGTGTGTAGGTCGCGGCGCCGGTGTACGCAAGTCTCTGCCGGCGCGCGGCGCCGCCGTCGAGGAACCGCTGGCGCAGCCCACCGTCATACCCAACCAGGTACGTACACTATTGTACCTGTACTGCACTACACATGCTGATACGAGCGTGGCGATAGGTACTAATACATTATTATACTCGTAGATACGTGTAGATACTTACTATCAGAGATGGGCAAATTTTTATTCGAATAATCATCCGAATAAAATTTTATCCGTGGCCAATTCATGTGATTATTCAAATAAAAATTTATTCGAATAATGCCTATCTCTGCTTACTATATTTTATTAAACTATGCTCATCGTCGTTAGACTTTTAATATTTAATGTGTTGTTGTAATAGTTACATTTACATATTATGTGAATGTTAAAAGATGAATACCTACCCAGTGCCAAGGAAAACTTAATTTAAGTTTATAGTGTACTGTAAATTTGTAATGTTGTTTTATTGTTAAATAAATAAAAGAAATGATACCAAAGCTATGTAGTACAGTCAGCTGCAGAGAACAGAGGTTTATCCAAAGTTACATCTGATTCAGAAATCAGAAATGTTTATTTGCCAGAAAACAGTACAAAAGATACGGAATTAATGTCTATTCTATGTATATTCGTAACGATATGATATCTAAATTCGTAATTGTTTGTACAGATAACAAAAACAATCTTCTTCCGTCATCAAAGCGAAAGGAACATCAAATGTATGGAAGTTAGCGATAAAACAATAGTAGACCGGACAACTTTTTTTTTGATGCTTCTTTGAAATATCTCACAATAATAGAATCATCCGTAAAAGAATCACATCCATAACCATAGTATTTCCCAAGATATAGCAAAAAAAAAATTCACATTTTTAAGCAATGTTTGGACGATACCAAAACGCCTCTAACTAAACGTACATTCTTTTTTAACAATTCTCATACCTTGTCCGGTCCCCTATTCGTTACTCTATGGTTTCGCTTCGTTTTCTCTATGAACTTGCGATGACAATGGCGATCGACAACATGCTTTAGCGCGGCCTTATGTCAATCCCAAATCCCATACATTTTATCCTTATCGAACTTCGTTTTCAAATTCTGACCTTTGTCTAAAATTCCTGACCTCACCGTCAGATATCTCTGCAGCTGACTGTACCATTGTGATTTATTTCTGTAAATTATGAACAAAGATCAAATAAAGTTTTTATCCACTTGTCTCAATCTAAAAACAAAAACTTAATAACTGTGTTTTAACATGTTTATATTTTTTAGTAATTAAGTTATATTGTAGTGTAAGTTTTTCGATTAAAAATAAAATAATCGATCGTAAACTCTTCAATCAGGTAGTGTTGCTGAAATATCGATAGTTTTCATTATGACCCTCTAAAAACCCTATCGATAGACATATCTAGTGTCGAAACTATCTATAGTATTTTTTTTTCTTAATCTTTTGATTGTCTATCTATAGTCGACTATCGATCGGCAACACTGGTGGCGTTTAGTCAAAGTCACATTTTGATTCGTAGCGATACGATATCTAAATTCGTAATCGTTTGTACAGATAACAAAAACATTGTTCTTCCGTCATCAAAGCGGAAGCGAACGTCATATGTATGGAAGTTCTCTTATAAGTACAGTCAAGGGTTATAAGTGCAGTCATACGTGAAAGACCTTATGGCCTAGCCTTAAAGATCATATTGCATTGTAGATTCTCATTGCACTTTGACTCTTGACTGTACCAAAGTAACATTGGTCCCCAGGAGTCTCTAATCGGAGACCTGCTTTCGATGGATATCGGAGCTCCGGCCGCGCCCGCGCCCGCCTCCAACCTGGACCTGCTGGCCGGCGGACTCGACGTCTTGGTGAGTACACGATATACTGCACCAGTAACATTGATCACAGGAGTCTCTGATAGGAGACCTGCTGTCGATGGACATCAGAACCCGCCTCCAACCTGGACCTGCTGGCCGGCGGACTCGACGTCTTGGTGAGTACACGATATACTGCACCAGTAACATTGATCACAGGAGTCTCTGATAGGAGACCTGCTGTCGATGGACATCAGAACCCGCCTCCAACCTGGACCTGCTGGCCGGCGGACTCGACGTCTTGGTGAGTACACGATATACTGCACCAGTAACATTGATCACAGGAGTCTCTGATAGGAGACCTGCTGTCGATGGACATCAGAACCCGCCTCCAACCTGGACCTGCTGGCCGGCGGACTCGACGTCTTGGTGAGTACACGATATACTGCACCAGTAACATTGATCACAGGAGTCTCTGATAGGAGACCTGCTGTCGATGGACATCAGAACCCGCCTCCAACCTGGACCTGCTGGCCGGCGGACTCGACGTCTTGGTGAGTACACGATATACTGCACCAGTAACATTGATCACAGGAGTCTCTGATAGGAGACCTGCTGTCGATGGACATCAGAACCCGCCTCCAACTTGGACCTGCTGGCCGGCGGACTCGACGTCTTGGTGAGTACACGATATACTGCACCAGTAACATTGATCCCAGGAGTCTTTGATAGGAGACCTGCTGTCGATAGACATCAGAACCCGCCTCCAACCTGGACCTGCTGGCCGGCGGACTCGACGTCTTGGTGAGTACACGATATACTGCACCAGTAACATTGATCCCAGGAGTCTTTGATAGGAGACCTGCTGTCGATGGACATCAGAACCCGCCTCCAACCTGGACCTGCTGGCCGGCGGACTCGACGTCTTGGTGAGTACACGATATACTGCACCAGTAACATTGGTCCCAGGAGTTTCTGATAGGAGACCTGCTGTCGATGGACATCAGAACCCGCCTCCAACCTGGACCTGCTGCCCGGCGGGCTCGACGTCTTGGTAAGAAAAACCACGATTTGGGACATAAAAGGGGGGAAACAATCATTTCTCGACGTGTTTCCTTATCAATATTAAAAAGACAATATGA